>JARCZZ010023449.1:0-14643 GCA_030323915.1 Brotogeris chrysoptera | reverse complement strand
GTTTTCATATCTGCCAAAAAAGTGAAAATAATGATTCATGAACATGCAGAATATGATCAAGGTAAATCTAAGCAGCACAAGGGTTGCTTGTGGCTTAGTGATAGTAGGAGGAGTTGGTTTTAATGAATTAACAAGTGGCTTAGCTCTTTTTTTCCCTCGTGTATGGCCTTTCTTAAAGTGACATTCTGTAACACCTAGGTCTTCCATTTTTCATAAATGCCACTTTAACAAGTTCCATTTTCCTACTTTGGAAAGCAGATCAGATTTAAGAAAATGTAGAGCTAATCCATCATAGTAGTGAGACTGAAATGGTGAGAATATTACATGATGACACATTTAAAAGTGAAAATGCATCAACCGTATGTCTTGCAGACAAAGATCATGTCCAGAAAGTCCTCAGCAAACTTCTAAGTAAAATATTTTACTTTGATCCACTTGTTGAGATAAAAGGCTTCCAATAGTTACTAAAATAACATAATATTCAGAAATTAACCCTGAAGTTAATTTAAAGTTAATATAACTTAAGGTTAATTTAAACTTACAGTTATGTCTGATGTACTTCTTCAGTCAAACTAGAAAAACTATTTCTAACTCTTTGGATGACTGTCATTGGGTAGATGTCATGTATTATTAACACAATTTTTTTATTATTGTTTTTTTAAATCTGAGCTTTGAGACCTGTCCTATGTTTGCTTGCTTGCTTGGGTTTTTGTTTGTTTTGCTTTTTTCTCCTATTTGCTGGACCCAGTATCTCATAGCATAAGCTTCTCCCCATGTGTGAACTAGGGTTTGAGATTTAAATAAGAAGCTTTATAATTGAAGAATGGGACTAGATGATACTTGCTCTGCTTAGGACTGGTTTTAGGAAAGAAACAACAGTGATTCTGTCCCTGATAATTCAGGGATGGTAATTAGCAGTGAGTTCTTAGTTTTTGACCTCTTAGTGAAAGAGCTCACTGGAGGATAATTTCCCCCAAGGGTGGGAATAACTACGTAAAAAAATAGACTAACCTGGCATTGTTAAGGCAATATGATAGTGGATCAATAGTTAGCCTAAGCTGTACTGTAGAAACGCCTAGAGCAGAATAAAATCTGGCAATTAATGGCAGCTATTGGCATCAATGCCAACAATTCAATAATGACATTAAGAAAGGGGAGAAAATCAATGATAAAGGAGAATACAATTGCAGAGGAAGTATTTTATGTCATTTTAAGAGAGCATTATTTGCAAAACTAGTTTAAAATATTTTAAAAATATTTTAAAATTAGTTTAAAATATTCTGCTACCCTCTGTTTCCTTCCAGTCATTCTTCTCTCCGCTTAAGAAACACATTCAAAGTCCTTGCTGTGTGGAATTAGTCACTATATTTAATCCCTGTCTATCGACCATCTGATTAGCATGGAAAGCACAAAGTTAAAAAAGGGAACAATGCAATAATCTGCTAAGTGTGTCCATGTGACAGAGTTAATTCTTTTTATGAAATCCCTTCAAATGTTTTTCTGCTGAAGAACTTTTCCTTGATTTGTGTTTGTTTTTTTTTTTTTTAAAGAAATGATGTGTGAAGTGATGCCAACAATAAATGAGGACACCCCGATGAGTCAACGGGGGTCCCAAAGCAGCGGCTCGGACTCAGATTCTCACTTTGAGCAGCTGATGGTGAACATGCTGGATGAAAGGGACCGTCTCCTTGATACTCTTCGGGAGACGCAGGAAAGCTTATCACTTGCACAGCAACGCTTACAGGATGTCATCTACGACAGAGATTCCCTTCAGCGACAGCTTAATTCAGCACTGCCTCAGGTATGTAGTTGATAAAGATTTTGGTTTTGGTTCACCAGTTTTCTACTTAATGCTTCTTACTTTAATCCTAATCAATATTTATTCCTTAAAACCCAAATTCTGCTCCCATTGAGGTTGGCTGCTGAACTCCTATTGAATTAATAATGCCTGGTTTGACCTCTTTGGGTCCTGTCTTCTCTTCAGAGTAGGAGTAATGCTGTTGACTTCAAGGAGATCAAGATGAAGGCCTGTAGCTACTGGTTCTTTTGGCTGTTGCACTAGCATTTACAACAGATGCAGGACCATGTAAATTAAAAATCAAATGATAGGAATAAAAAAAAAAAAAAAAAAAAGAGGATGTTTCTTACGGACTACGTTCCAGAGTTTCTAACAAACAAGAAATAAAACTAGCTTATATAGGTTAAATAAGGTACTACACAAAACCACATGAGCAAGTGATATCTGTTCATTAATTTTTAAATAATTACATAAATCTCATTACCTAAAATTACCTTGGTCTTTTTGAGGAACTGCAAAATTAATTACTTCAGTTAAAATCATAATATGATATTATATTTCATTGTTATACATCAATATCATCTTTTCAGTATACTAAAATGAAAAACAAAGAAACGTCTTAGTTCAGTCTTGCCAGAGGTTTGAAATATACCATCACTGAAACCACAGTTTTTATCCGTGTTAATTTATTTGCACATCTGAACTGCCACTTACTAAAGAATTTGATGGTAACCAGGAGAGCCTGGGCATACTTGTCTTGGCAAAGTTGTAAACCTGTTAGACAGTGGTTAGAGAATAGGGAAGACAGATTCAGCTGTGTGATTAGAATAAGGAGATGGTAAGGATAAATCAAATGAGTGAGAAAGTTCTCAAAGATAGAAGATGAAAAAGGCACCCACTGGAGTAGGGAACAGAAACAGTTGCTTAAGGGCTAACCCCCCGTAGGTTATTGGAATATCTTGGCATAGGGTTGAAAAAGAGAGAGAGAGACTTTAATTATTTGAAGAATAGAATTACCAGTTTCAGCAATAGCTCCAGGCAATAAGAAGGACTACTCTTGGCTTGGGTAAAGCAGAAAGGAGTAGCAGTGATCTTGGTATACAGTGGAATCAAGTTGTTTTGGGTTTGTTGAGGGTTGGGGTTTTTTTTTGTTTGTTTGTTTTTCTCTAATCTGTGGGCAGTTGTGATTCTATTCCACCGTGTCTTTCCATAGCAGAGTGTAAAAGAATGAGTGAAACACAGCATATATCCTTTATTCAAAGATTTATTTCTAGAAATCTGAAGACGAGAGGAGGTTCTGCATCTGTGAACCTTCATGTGGTGTGCCACTAAGTACAGAGGTGCTGTCAGCCCATAGTGAGGTATTTCTGTTGAGCTATAGCAGATGTCTAACCCTTAATGTTTTTGTGTCTCACATAAGCAAAACTGCTAAAATGCAGGAGACTAGCTAAGGAAAATAATATTCATCATAAATGTGATACAGAGACTAAAAGAGATGGAAATTCTAAGGAACTGGATCATGGTATTATTTTAATCTTTTTTTCTTCTAGTAAATGTTGGTATTGTGTGTTTTTGAATGGTAGCCGAATACCCCCTAATGTAATTGATTTGTTAGGTGAACACTTTGTACTACCTTGTACTATTAAGAATGCATATTTCAGATAGTATTCATTATGTATCTAAATGGAGATGTGTGTTTCACATGAGAAACTGTCTGACATACTGTTTACACTTTGAAGCAGAACCAGATTTTTTTTCTCATCAATTAGGTTGTCTTGATCTTCATGTAAGTAATTCAGTGCTTCTATAAGCCTGTAACATTCTAGTAATGTGGCCTGCCAAAAAAAAATAACTTCCTTATGACTGCTGTACTATTTAGCTTCCTTTAGGGACTTGAAATATTCTAAATAGTACTTTATAAATTTTTTTTAATATAATTTTATGAATGGCAAGCTTGCACTGCTAGCGGCCTGATATATACTGCTATGGCCCCATGACAATATGCTACCCAATGCTGTTATTGTGGAGAGAGGAAGAATTCTGTGTTCATTTGATTTAATAGAATACATATATATATGATGACAATATGATAATTATTATTTAGTTATAATGTTGCATCTAATAAGTCTTGCCTTATCAAAAAATATTTTTTAGCACTTGTTTTATTTAATGATTTTTAAAGTTAGGCTATTTCTTACTATTTACATGATGCTTTCCATCTAGAAAATATATATTGACACAGTTGCATTACGAAGCATTTTTGTTAGAACTCTGGTTTTGTTGATTGTCATAACCAGTTAAAAATATGGTCTGGAAAAATCATTACACTTTGCATAAATAGAACCTTAACAAAAAGAGCCTTGCTTGAAAACTGGGGCTATGATTAAGCCATAGAAGAAATTTGTCTGATTGGAAATAGGAAATAATTAATAACATTAAATATGAATCTTGAGATGTTAGTTAATGCTTCTAAAGCCATAGCTGTTAATGCTGTAACAAAATGCGAAGTTTGACTAACTGTAGATGGATCTAAAGTTTTATACTGATCTATACTGCCATAGAAAAATGTATAGTTCACTATTTCTTTCAAATTCAGGTTGCAGAAATACAGGTGTCTTGCTAGTTGCTATCACAGAAGTAATTTTTATTTCCATTAGATTAGTAGTCTTAACTTTATGAACATCTGTGTTTAATTGGCCTGCTATGTTTGAAGAAGGAGGTTAAAAATGAACAGGTAATTACAAACTAGTTAGACTACATGTAATAATAGAGAAGACTTTAAAAATCTTTTTTTTTTTATTAAAAACTAATAGTAAGTCAGAAACATAACTTTAAAATATTACAAGGGTGTGCCAAAATTATCTTTATACAGAATAACTTAACATCACTCTTTGGTGCCAGAATTTCTAGACTATGAACCTGAACTATGATATCCCTAAAATAGATCTCTTTCAAAGTGTCCACATTTAAGTTACTACTAGGTATGAAGTGAGTAAGAAAGAATAAGACAATTAGTAAGGTAAGTAATAAAAGAGAGGAAAAAAAGTTAAGTTACAGTAGAGATTGAAAGGATGGAAGAGGCTAGTAGTAGTAGTTGTTGTTGATAAAGAATGTGTTTGGGGAGCATGCCAGTAGAAATTTTAGATGACAAAAAATTGAGTTGAATAGTTACCTAAGGGAATGAGTATGATAGTACATAAGAATAAGAGTAACAGAGACGGGATGATGTTGCATGGTACAAAGATGAGGGCTCTATATCTAGCAGTTAACAAAAATTTATGTTCTGACCTTTTAGCAGTAGGAGAGAGGGAAAGTACATGTTATACAACAGTTGTGGGCAGCCAATGGGAGGTGGGTGTAAAAAAGATGAGTGCCATTCTGAAATGTATTACATAAGAGATTTCTATGAGAGGCAGAGGGGAATGCAGTTAAACCAGAGGCTGGTTTGAACCTTATTGCCTGGGTTTTGGTTCAGTAATGATTTAGACCAACCTTAAATTGGAAGAGATTCAGGAAAAGACTGCTAGAGCAAAGAGACAATAACATCCTCTGCATGAAAAGACTAACTGGAGTTTTCTTACTTCTGGGAAAAACTGAGTTGAGGGGGAATATGAATTATTTCATAAGTTTTCTTGGAGAAGTAGGAAGATGGAGTAACTATGTAAAGAAGGAGGAAAGAGTTTAAGCCAAAAATAATGTTGATGGAAGAAAAAATGAGTATAGGGTATCATGAATAAAGATATATCATTCATCAGAAGGTCTTGAATTATCAAGGAATGACATTCAGAATCCATCTTTCTTAGACAAAGACAGAGTGAAAACTCCAAAATATTTTCAAGATCAAGCTGTTGTGAAAGACATTTATAGTACCTTTGGTTAACCTCTGAACTTGACCCAGACCACTCCTTCCTGTTCTTTATTTCAGAATTTACTGTGGAGACATTCTGCTTTGTGTAGGATCACTCACACAAAGAATGAAACATGAGTCTGAATACTTTTAGTAGAACTGTTAGAGTTACATGATAGTACAGTTAAGTTGAAAAGCGTTCTGTGAAACTAAGTCTTCTGATATTAAGAATCTGCTTCACAAGTGGTCTTACTTATTCTTCCCAAAGCTGCCTGTTGACAGTGGAAGCCTCTAATTGAGGTGTATTTAGGTCTGTCCTGCATGTTCCCTTACAAAAAGCATTTATTGTATTTAGGTCGTGATTCTTGAGACCAGCAAAAAAATAAAAAAAATAAAAAAAATTGCTAAATACAGTATAACTCTAATGGGAGTCTAAGCATAGGATTTAAGTACAGTATGTATTTTGTTGGAATAAAATTAGATCTTTTACTGTAGCTTAAAATGTGCTCTACTAAAAGGATTAGAAACTAACTCCTGTGTGGAGTAGTAGAAAGAGTAAAATGTTCAATTGCAACTTTCTCAAGCATATTTCATCATAGTCTTCTCTAAGCTAAATAGTCTAGAAAGTGTCACCTACATTAGTTGCCTTGTAAACAAACATAGAAGAAATGTTACTGTAAGGCTTACATTGAATCATAAGAATCATACAAGTTACATGAATACTTACAAAAAATTTACTTACAGGAATACATACTTGCATACATACATACAAGAATTGTAACAGTTATAATAATTATAGGCATACTCTGATAAAAATGCTGAACTAGGCTTGTTTTGTGCCTGTTTTATTGTTTCATCTAGTCTTTAAAAAATAAGTTTCAAGGTATGGAAGATGCTGAGCTATTATTTGTATGAAAATACTCATAGGTCATCACTCTGTAGTCAAATACGTGTATTTTATTCATGAGTAACGCACTTGCTCAGTGATTTACTTAGAAATTAATATTTACAGGATCCCAGAATGGTTGAGGTTAGAAAGGACCTCTGAAGGTCACCTTATCCACCTCTTCTGCTCCAGCAGGGCTGGGAGAAAGGGTGCTGTGTCCTGCCTAGGACTGTGTGCAGATAGTTTTTGAGTATCTCTGAAGGGAGACTCTGCAACTGCCCTGGGCAACCTGTGCCGGTGCTAAGTCACCCTTACAGTAAAAAGTGTCTCCTGATGTTCAGGAGGAACCTCTTGTGTTTCAGTTTGTGCCCATTGCTTCTTGAATATTTGTCATGGGTTCAGCAGCAGCAGTCATTTTTTCTCCTTCTTACATTACCAGAAACAGGGATAACAATGTGGCCCAGTCCTGTGGCTGTGCATGATAATAAAGTAGGACAACTTTGTGAGCACATTAAAAGACTTTCAGATGCTGAAATGAATCCTGGTGATTGTCAGTCAGGACAATTTCTCTGATAATTGTCAGTCTGTCATTCTCTTTTTCCTGTCCTGCACTGGAATTTATCTAGACATTACTGGGCTCATTATTAAAGGATTGATGAAAATGCATAAGATCTTTTCACTCAGATGAGTGAGTTACTTTCAGTTTGAATCTGAACTAATAACAGAATTATACTGTGGATGATTCTGAGAAAATAAATTCCAAATTAAGTTCAAATACAGTGGTCTGATTTTTAATTCAAATGTTTATATAATTTTAATAAAAATACTAAATTCTTTTAATGTCCTTTGAATCAAAACTTTAAAGTCAATGATATTGCAACAATTATTTTTGGAAGTTTTTTATTTCACAAGATCAGCATATTTAAATTTTAAATGTTGCTAAGGAGTTTTTACCCGTCAGAGCCTGACAGAGCTTTGAGAAATGCTGTTGCAAGGCTGAAAAGCCTGTTGATAATCACAATTTGAAAGCAAACTTCATAGGTGAAATATTATTCCAGGTGAAAATGGTAGATCATGACTTGCATTCATTGACTAATACTTTGATATTTACAGTAATACATTGGTTTTGTTTGCTCTTTGAATGCAAATTCTGTTTTTAGAAAAAATTTATAGGTGATGGAAAGGTCATACCATCACTGACATTGCTGTACTTATGCTGATAAAATACCTAATTTTTTATTTACAAAATCTTCCCTTCATGTGTTTTTCATCTCCTTTCTTGGGCAGTTTCTGGGTTTTTATAAATAAGGTTTAAGTTCCAGTTTCACTGAGCATTTACGTTATTTTTAATGTTACTTATGCTTTGGGTTTTTGGTTTGGTTTGGCTTGGCTTTTTTCATGGCTATAATTCTTTTCATGTTCTGATGATCAGAATCTGCACTTAAGCTATGTCTTTTGTAGTTAATTCATTCTGACCAATAAAGCTGTCTAAAAGTTAAGCATTCAGTCTTAATCACATAGAATCTCTGTATAAGAAAATGGGAAAATTAGGTCCTTCAGAAAGGGCAGTTAATTTTGTAAGATGGGTAGTATGAACCTGGAAATTATCTGAATTTGTTTTATTTTTTTCTGTCATGACTAGTGAAAAAGCATTAATGCCTAACTTGGGAGGTTATCTTTTAGACAGCTAAACTTATAGGAGGTGAATTCTTCCCTGCATGGGTATAAGACCTCTGAATTTAAAATGAACTTTAATAACTACAGCAGTCTAAATATGCTATTCGTTGGTAGAGATCATAGAATAATTTATACTGAAAGGGACTGTTAGAACTCAAGGAATTCAAACCCCCTGCAAAGAAGGGCTAGTTATCCAAATCTAGGAGGAGGGTGTTTCTGAAATACATATTTATTTATATATAATTTATGTTAATGCATGATACATATTAATACATATGTTTCATAGAATCATAGAAGAGTTTGGGTTTGAAGGGACCTTTAAAGGTCATCTAGTCTGTCTGAGATGGCATGCTCTCAGAAATTCCATAGCAATAATACTGTTAATGGTAGCTAGCAAACACATGTGTAACTTTTCATTTGATTAAATGTTTAATACAAATTTACAATTTTATGAAAGACCTTCTAATAGTATATGTACAATAGAACAATTTAATTGCCTGTTTCTATACTAGCCTCTTTAGAGTTTTATTGAAAATATCTTTGCTATGAAACCTTACAACAGACAGTACTAAAGAATTAAAATCAAACTTTTTTTTGTCTTGATGAGAAAGATCTTGGTAAGGAAGATGGCATGGAAACGGCTTAATTTTCTTAATCTATTTCTGTCTTTTTGTTTTTATTTCCAGCAACTTTGAGTGTATTGTGACTCCAGTGCATCTCAGTGGTGGAGATCTAAGCACATAGACCTAATTAAGTATAAATTCTTCAAGATGTTGCCTTTTTTTTTTTTTTTTTTCCCTCTTTAATAAATATTAGTATTAGCAATATTCGAAAATCTGTTCTTTCTGGATACAGATAGTAGGATTGTTTGGGGTGTGAAACTGTAATGCTAAAAAGAATTTTTGATATCCTTAGTACCCCATAGATTTTAGCGAAACTCTAATTGTTAGCTACAATAATTCAGTAATAAAATCAGTAATAGAAATATACTAGCAATCATTAAGTTTTTATTTCTTCTAATAAGAGACCACTTATTTAGAAATGATTACTGGAGGCACGATAGAAGGGAAAAATCCAAAGAGGGAAATGTAATGACCTTGTTTTATTGAACCACTTTATGTAATTTGATCAATATTAAGCTTTAATAGGATGGTGATTAGAGAATTTTATTGATAGCCTCGCATTTTCTTCCAATACTGATGGACAATGAATGTTTTACTACCAGGGACAAGAAAGGTATTGGAAGACAACAGTAAGTCAGTAGGGTCTTATCCGGAGGCTGTATTTTCTGTTTAAATGTGTGTGCATACAGTGCATAGATACAAAAAATAACATACATATAAATAAGTATAGTGACATAGTTACAAAAATAAAATAGCCCACCAGAAAAAAAGCCAACACATTTTTAAAGAATTGAAAATAAATATTGTTCTTTTAAGATTAGACACTTCCTAAGCAATTTCAGGAGTTTGCTGTTTAGTTAGAAGGAGTAGTTTGAGCCACAGTATTGTTCTTAAAATAGCTCTTGTTTGTGTGAAGATGGTATGGTGGCTTTTCTTCTCTTTTTATTTCTTTCTGGCTATGTTGAAGAACATAGAGTGCCAATAGCATCCTGTGTATTTGAATGAATAATCAGTACTTTTTTTTAAGTGCTAAAACCCTTGTCTTGTACAAATGGCTTTTTTAAGGTCTCCATCAATTTATTTATTTTTTTTCACATTTCCACAGAATAATTTAAAAGTAATTCCAAGAAGTGAAATGCAGATCGTGTCTGATGTGGAAACTCCGAGTTTTTTATGTTGGAAGCCCAGTGGTGCACTCTATTCATGTGTAAAATTTAATCTCAGTTGAGTGCTTGTTTCCATCTCTAGAAGATTTCCACTGTCTTAGAGAACAGTTGTTCAGGCTTCTAAATAAAAATGTCTTCATTTTCAAGTGTCCTGAACCTATGCAGATCCCACTAAAGTCAGTCCAAGGATCAAGTCTTTGTGACTTCCAAAATCAGTTTAGATTACTAAATATGAACATAAATATTTTCTTAAATTGGAATTATACTTTTCTGTTAGTTTAAGGTTTATCTCAACATATTAATATTAAGGTAAGCATATTGATAGCATATACAAAAGACCAGATATTAAAAATAGCTATTAATTCTAGCAGGGTAAGTATAGAGGTAGATACATTTTGTTACAGAATTTAAATGTATCATGGAGAGACAGAGCATCTGGAATTCAAAGGAAACTTGGCATTAAGTTACAGTGGTTTAAGTGGAACACAAAGCTGAAATACTAGCTGTGTCCAACCTTAGAAACATTTAGGAAAGATTTAAGTGTTACCTTTCTCAGTCACTTACAGAACATGTATACATGGCTGTTCTTTTTCTACATAAAAATAAGTAAAATTTGTTTGCATAGTGTTAAATACCATTATTATTATGGTCGACAACTCAACTAATATTATCTGTCAAAATACAGACTAGCTCTCTAAATGGTGTAATTAGGACAATGCTTTAGTTGGCTTCTCTTGACAGTGTTATTTTTAAACTGCCAGCATATTCACCACAGAGCACAATCATATTGTATATATGTATTTGTGTATATATATGTATAGATAATTGTACATTCAAGTAATTATTTCAGTTCTTTTCAAGTATGAATTTATTTCCTTGCCATTGGAAGTTTTGTGTTATCAGTAGCATATTGCAAATATTTATTCAGCAGGTGATTTTTCTCTTAAACGCTGTAGACTTTGTAATAAATACTTGGTGACTAAAGAAGACTGATGAGACAGTCCAGCAGAAGAAAAAGCTGGGATACAAGAAAAGAGACAGAAACATAAATATTTAGAGGAGGAGGAGCATGGTGTGAATGCCTGAAGCTAACAAAAAGTCTATGTTCTCCCATTTCCTTCAACATCTGTTTCATACAACATTGCTATCAATTATTTTAGCTTGAACCAGGTACATCAGCTGCTACATTAACTATTTATGGCTTGTGATCTAAATGCTTATGAAGACACATGAGATAAAAATACAATGGTGCTGGTCAAAAGAATGGCACACAGATGGTTATCAACATCCTTATAAATGAAGCTGTTTCCATGAAAATTGTAGACAAAATAGTTTTCATAACTATTTTAGCTATAGTCATGTTTAGTTTTTCTAGTTTTCGTAACAGCTACAGTTGTAACAGCTACAGTCATGCCTGCAAGTGTTTAAGAGGCATTTGGACAGCGGCCTGGATATGATTTAACTTGTTCAGGAATTTGGAAATGGATGGTC
Organism: Brotogeris chrysoptera; assembly: GCA_030323915.1. Lineage (NCBI taxonomy): Eukaryota > Metazoa > Chordata > Aves > Psittaciformes > Psittacidae > Brotogeris > Brotogeris chrysoptera. The sequence goes on along the minus strand of JARCZZ010023449.1, from coordinate 3,155 downwards.
ATTGTAGGTCCCTTCCAACTGAACTGTTATGTTCTGTTCTATGGTGAACAAAAACTGGAAAAAATAAGGCAATTTTATAAAGCTCAACTCTGACAGGCTACTCTTTGCTCATGTTCCTTGAAAGCGAATGGTAGAGGCTCAGATGACATCCGAGAACAGCACATCAAGACAAAAATGCAAAACAAAAAAAAAGTAGCTTCTTTAAAATACATACTCCTTCCTTAATTTCTCTATTAAAAGCAAAGAAAGTGCAGAATGTTTAAGAATCAGCTTTCGGAAGTGTCTTACTCAGGCTATCTTCTATATTAACAAATATTTACCTATACTAAAAAGAATTTGCTCAAAACCATAAAATTATGTTGGGGATATGATTTTTTTCTAAAGTACACATAATTTAGCTCTCACTGGAGTCTGTGGAGTTTTCCTGATGACTCTTAAGAAAACAGGTTTGCTGGTGGTGTTGAGTGCGTATAGTTCACATGATCTCTGGGACTCTGAACTTCTATGGATAGAAGTTAAGTGACAGGTAGAGCAGTAACCTTATTTTATGCAATATCCTTTAGGATAAGTGTTTTGGGCTTTTTTCCCTAGTTAGAAGCACATAATGCTTTCTTTTTAAATTATTGTTGGTCTACTGCATTCTTTACCATATATGAGTTCTAAAAAAATCCAATTATATTGTGACAGTCAGTTTGTCATGACAGTCAGTCATCTGTCAAAACAGATAATTTAAGTTTTGGAGACTTGCAGTAAGGTCCTCTGTGTAGGCTGGTTTATTTGAAATGTGAAGTAACCAAATTACAGATTTGGTTTTTCCTGCATGTTTGCTTTTTGCTGTTTGTTTGGTTTTTTTTTTTTTTTTGTGTGTGTGTGTGTGTGTTTTTGTTTGTTTGTTTGTTTTTGGTTTGTTTTTTTTCCCCCATGAGAGTCCAAGAAGATGGGAACATAATGATAAATAGAGTAATAACAAAAATATAATGCACAAATAGCCTCTGGTATGTCTGCAGTTTCATGGGTAATCCAGAGGTATGGGCACATGCATGAGAATACAGTGTTTCTTGAAATGCATGCAGTTGCTTCTGGAGTTCTTTGAACAGTGTTTTAGACTTATTCTAGTGAGCTGGGAAGAAACAGGGGCTTCTGGAAATAGATGGGCATGATAGGGATTTTAGAATAAGTTTGGATTTGGCAAGACAGTTTTTGATTGTTAATTTTTAGCTTGCCTAGCTAAGCAAATGTGGATATTTTCACTACACCCAAATCGAAAGTGTTCATTGACATTCTCACTATCAAAACAAGGCTCACAAGAGTATTTGAGCCAGTGGTGCAAAATTTTCATTATTGTATTTTTATGCAGTTATAATGACAACTACTGTCATTATAGGCATTATAGGCATTGAACACTAAGATAAATACTACATTCAGAAAATAGATTTTCTGATCTCCTGCAAAATAAAGTTACTCTTTCTTTGGTACTAATGAATAAAGTGCCATCTGGAGAAATGTGCTTTGGAGACAGAATTCACAGATTATTTTTAAATTATATTTAGTGTATATTTATACATTAACTTTGTGTATTATACTTCCTTTGCTTAATAATGTAAAATTAAAACATTAAACATTGACAATAGAAATAATAAGTATGCAAGAGACTAAGAAATGCAGAACAAATTCGCAGTGTTTTTTTTTTTGGAAGGTGAAGGATGAATACTATCTCATCTAATTAGCACGTAAGCACATTGTTGTAGGTTGTTTGGTCCGAAAAGTGCAGAAGACAGTACTTCTGAAATAATGAGCACTACATAGATATAATTGCCCCTGTTCTAGCAATATGTAATTAGCAGTAGAATCTTGGTACCAGAAGTATCCCAAGAAAAGAGGCTATTTTAAGCTAGAGAATTTCTTATTGTCCAGTAATTTATACATGTTCATATCAGATTCGGATACCTGACTATTATATGAGTTCCTGGCTTTATCTGCTATAAACTTACACAAAATTTGTCAGCCAAAACATATTTAAAATTCTGACACTGTGGAGAACAGATTAATTGACTTATCCCAGTTATACTCTTTTACTGAATAATCAGCTAAGTTCTGTGGCTCATTTTCTTTTCCATGTAACTGCTTAGGATCTTAGCTTTACTACAAATTCAACTGCTTCCTTTATTAAGAAAGAAATGTGGTTTTATTTTTTTTTTTTTGTAATCCCACTGATCCTTTTTCAGTCTGTACTGCTACTGCTTCTGGTCACAACTGTGGCATGCAGTTATATGCATACTCAACTATCTAATAATATCTTGCGTTCATAGATTCCCTCCCGAGATGCAGTATTTGGATGGTATGGGTGGCTTTGAGGATGTATTGTTTACTGAAATCCATAAAAAAAAAAAATAATCAAAATGTCAAGAAGAGCTTTTAAGCAACAACAGAGTTTTTCACAAAATTAGATATGTCTATGCATTTATAAATTCTCAGATTAAGTCTTCAGAAATAATACTCTGCATGGGCAGATGGTTTTATTTTGGTGCAAACAGAAACTTCTGCTTATTTAATAAGGATCAGTGAAGATTATACAGGAACCTATCTTTAAGCGTGAAAAATTGATAATCTGATTTCCAAAATAGATAGCTACACAAGAGCAAAAATAATCTGAATCAAACTTGCTGAAATGCTTGCATTTGCTGCTAAAAACATCACTATGTATTTCTGATTTCACGATTTCATCTGGTTACAGTTCTTTATAAATCAGTTGTGCTTGAATCTGAACCAGTTATTTACTGTTTGAATGCATTCTTGATAATTTTGCTTCTTACATATGTATTGCAGAGCTATGATAGCTAGGATTACAAAAAGATCAGTAACAATTTAAGGTAATACAAGAAAATATCAATGTTTTGATCTATGCTTGAAGATACGGAAAAATAATTTTTTTTTATTGGTCATTTTTTGTGTTCTCAGACAGATAGGCTGAGAAAGGCTGTTCAGCCTGGAGAAGAGAAGGCTGTATGGAGACCTCATAGCAGCCTTTCAGTATCTCAAGGGGGCCTATAGGGATGCTGGGAAGAGACTCTTCATGAAGGACTGTAGTGAGAGGACAAGGGGTAATGGGTTCAAACTTGAACAGGGGAAGTTTAGATTGGATATGAGGAAGAAAT
>JARCZZ010023448.1:14338-27946 GCA_030323915.1 Brotogeris chrysoptera | reverse complement strand
CATCATGAACTGTGGTGTCATGGAATGGGTTGGGCTGAAGGGACGTTAAAGCTCATCCAGTCCCAACACCCTGCTGCCGGCAGGGACCCCTTCCACTGGAGCAGCTTGCTCTAAGCCCCTGTGTCCAACCTAGCCTTGAGCACTGCCAGGGATGGGGCAGCCACAGCTTCTCTGGGCACCCTGTGCCAGCGCCTCAGCACCCTCACACCCTTAGAAAAGCTCTACCATAATTCAAGACTATTTTAAAATGACTATAATTCTAAATTGAAATAAGATCTTATAAGCGTAACACTTCATTATTTGTGAGGTACATTATGTGGAACTAGAAAAAGATATGGAGCATGAATTAATTCGTTCACACACAGATTTATATTTGCTTCTCCTGGGTTTTCCACCTGTTATAGTAAATATTCTTATAACTTCCACTTATTCCCAGTTAGAAGAGTGAAAAATCAGCACAGAGATTTTATGTGGAAAAAGACCAGTGGTAAGAACGAGCTGTCTTTATCAGTTAGGTGGAAGAAGAGCCATTACTCTAATGCTACCACAGGGATATTACAAGGAGGAATTATCCATTTTCTTTTTACTGCATCCTTCTTGCATACCAATGCTACTGTTACTGCCCCACCACCCAGCTTTACTGTATACAATGAATCAAAGGAGGAAGAAGTGCCCCACAGCACAGAAAATGCGATGTATTAAACTCATGGATTCAGCAATGTACAATATGTATTCTCAGAAGTTATAAACATTCAACCAAATATTTATGCCCCACTGTAGTTTACTGCAACATAAGCATATAATAAAATTAGCTGGAAGAACTATGTGTTAAAGTCTGCTAACATTTTTTTTGGAGGGATTTTATAATAAACGTGAAAAAAACCATCTTCAAGGCAATAAGTAGTATTACAATAAATCTTCCCTTTGGTATGAAAAGTATTGACAACTATAATGATGTTCTTTTCTTACCTAAACAACAGAGGACAAAATGATGAAGCTTTGGCCCTTTGTAACAAGTGGTATTCTCTGAAGTTTCATTAGCTCTTGGACAACTGAATACATGCATTACAGGAACAGTACTGCACCATCCTTCATCATCTTTCACAGCACTACATTTTACCACGTTGCTACTAATGTTTAGCTCTCTGTGAAGCAAGATCACTGAATCCTACCTCCATCATTACAAAGCATGCCATAAAAAGCTGAATTGGCTTCTGCAGTAAAACTGATGAACATCAGTGATCCTCCAGTGTACTCATGACTCTAGGTGTAGCAGAGAAGATGAACTCCTAACCCCATATGCACAGGATTATGAAAAGAGCTTTTAAATGAGGAAACTAATAGCTCCAGATTTCCTTGCTGAGGCATAGCCAAAATGTTTCACAGGCATGCGGAAAGCACTGGCCAAAGTCTGTTTGAATGAAGTTCAAAACCACAAATATGAAAAATATTCTCAGCTTGCTTTCCCAAATTGTGAATAAACACTCTCCTCACTTCAATACGTATGTTAGTAGTGGGCAGGTTTGCCCTTAGCTCCCTCACTTAGTTCGCCATTTGTACTACAAACGCTTTTCCTCTGTCTCCACACTGCCTACGCTGCTCTGCTAAGTACCTTTGCAGTCTGATACTTCAGTGTTCGCAAAAGGAACCTAAGCAAGCAAAGAAAAAGTCACCGACTGCTTTCGCACCAGGAGAACTTCTCGCTGCGTGACTTACCACCCATGGTTTGTCACAGAAGTTGTAGATGGACTCCAGGGAGTTGACGCTGGGGATGCCAGCGTACTGCATCCCGATGATCAGGTTACGGAAGTCTTCATTTTCTGCCATGCTGAATGAATGCTGTCGAACCAGGACAAAATCAGGCCTGAAGGACCTAGCACGAAAAAAAAGATACATTGCTAAGGGTCAATGAGCAAATGTTTTTTCCTTCAAGAGCCCAGTCTTACAAAGGAAAACGTGTAGCTGATGGATCCATTTAGCTGATGGATAGAGAAGTACTAAAAGAACACTCAAAACAAAAGGCAAATGCTAAAAGATGGAAAGTTCTTATGACTTTATGTCAATCTGTACTGTATTATTTCTCAACCACCGTTCAGAAAACATCAGCGTCCAGTCAATACTGTGACTCCCTTCAGAGGAGAGAGAGAGATTATCACAAGTTTTCAGGTTGTCTTCCAACTGGAAGATAAATCACATATATAAAGTCTGAATATATGCTTAGTGTATGTACACTGGCTCCTGAGCAATGGCAATCAGGATTAAAGCAGGCAAATGCCTCTGCCAGAAACTTCAGCTTCTTGGGAATAACTGTTTTCCCAACTACTGTCAGACTCTAAAAGACAGTGAAAGATGAAGCAACCCCCCTGCCTCCAAAAGGCACTGGAGATAATCACAATTCAGTTCTGATCAATACACTTGTCAAAATGAATTTCTAAACTTAAACCTGCACTTTTTTGTTTTCCTTTGCTCTCCCGTATGTAGTCAGGACTTCCCCTGTTGCAGCCTTCACAGCTTACTATCCTATTGCCATGCACCTTTAAGAACAGTCTGACACCATCTTCCCCTTACTCAAACCCTGACATTTAGGTACTGTTATAAAACGGAGAAGATACAATGCAGCTGGATAGAGCCACCAGTACAGGGTGATTTGCTCCTAACCTTGCTTGTGGAAAGATTCTCTGCTGGTGGAAAAACACTGACTAGCTTGAAGCTATCGACCTCCTGAAAGAGGCATAACTGTAGGGCAAATTAAATTAGTGTGGTAAATCAGTGTAATTATTTACATGCCCTGACTAAATACAAGCTGTATGCCGGAGTGCAAAATCCCAAAGATAACAAAGTCATTCCAAAATCTCACTCAAATAAACCAAAACTAAAACAATTAAAATGCACACTGAAATTGCCTTAGCAGTTTTGAGATTCCAGCCTGAACGCGGTAGTCAAAGCAGATTAGCTGGAGCTTTAACCAGGCTTTCAAATGTAATGCAGAGTTTGGCAAAAGCAACATGCTAAAGGTTTGCTGTCGAGAGTCATTACAACAGCACTGTGGAGCAGTGACCACAACTCCTTAAGAACTGTAGCCTTTAAACAAGTTCCCAAAACCATGTTTGTAACATAGGCCTTAGAATGTGTGACCTAGGTTTCAGGTTTGCATGCCAAGTGTTTGAAACAAGGCAACTCAACTGAGGAGCACAGCAAGAGTATAATCCTTAGAGGACTAATAATGCCTTCATCAGAATTGCAGACCACTTGCTGCAAGAAGAGATCACCTCTGTCATTTCAAGCAGTGCTCAGGCGATTGAGTATTCATCATCTCAAAGCCAGCACCGTGCTTGTCAACAGAAGAACGGGAAGTGGCCATTAAAATACCAATTTAATGAAACAATTGGGGAATTGAGGGAATATACTTTATAAAAAACCCAAAAAACACTAAAAGAATGTATTTTGTTTTGCACAATCTCCTCAAAGGAATGCAATACGTTTACATAATTGTTCTAGATATGTGATTACTGCTGGACACAATGACTCTGCGCAGAAGAATGTCATGAGAGCAATGTTAATCCTGGCTTTAGGCATTTGTAAGATCCCAAATCACAGCATTATGTAACAGAAGGTATCATCTTCCACGGATTGATTTTCATTCATAAAAATGAAACAAGCAGGTGCCTGTTTCACTTTTCCTCCTAAGACAGCAAAATTCTGTTACTGATCTGTCTATGATTTTGCTAATACTTTACTCATAGATCTATGACACAATGTCACAGTGGGCCTCAGATTAGCAACACATAAGAATTTTCATCTCAATAGTCAGTGTTTATGCCTTTTTAGTAACAGGCTCAAAGTCCACCTTCAATATGAACTTTGATACCAGCAGAACCAGCAGTTTCTCCCATTTCTCTTGACAGTTCAGACAGACAGAACCAAAAGATCAGGACACACATCCTATTGGCTGACCCACATTTAATGCTGGTTTTCAAATGAAGCTTCTTACCAACTGAACAAGAAAAGTAATGTCCACCGGTACCTGCGCTCCTTAGTGACAGAAGGAGCACATTTCAGGCTTCAGACAACTGACTTCACAAACCAACCAGTCTTAAAGCAACATAAAGACCAGCACCTATCTGAAGCTATAGAACAACTGGGAAAAATCTCTGCGTTTCAAAAATATTCTGTATCACCAGGTAAATTATTGCAGAAACAGAGAACTGCTCCTCCAACATGTCTGCATCCCCATCTCCCAGCAGGTCCACCTATGCACAGACTGGAGTGAAATTTATCGACTTAAGGTAGTCCTAGTCTGTTAAATTACCTATGAAACTAATAAAATCACAAGACACTTTGTCATCTCATTATCAGAGCCCTCTGATGACACAGGATTTCATTGTTAAATAAGCAGCAGTTTCACCAAGTTTTCTCATAAACTGCAAACGCACATCTTTGTAGATGCTGTTTTCTGAAGGTTCCCAACTCCCATTAAGTATTGGCATGTTTCAATGCTAACTTGGCCTCAGTATTTTTGTTCTGTTTGGAAAAGCTCTCTCCAGAAAAGCCGCTAAGGAGCGGTGATCAAGGTTTCCTGGCTCCAAAACTTGTATCTCTGGATGAAAACACAAACGAGCATAAAACCAACTCCATAACTCCTAAAAAAAATGAGATCTCTTTACTCTTCTAAAGAGATAATCTTGTCGATTTGGCAGAAATGGTGGTTGGATCAAGCTGCAGTAATTTATAGAACACACAGGGGATTAAGCACTTGCGAGTTTTAAAGCATAAAGTAAACTGATTTCAATGGGGTGACTTTTTTGTTTACGTGAATGAGTAAAAACTTCCTAATCTCTCATTTGGACAGCTGTTGTGAAAAGCAGGAGGACATAAGCCATGCTGTATGCTGTCCAGCCCCCTGGACTCCTGCCTAAAGAGAAACATAAGCAGTAAACTATCAGATCTCCGTTAGTGGCTTAAACTACCCTTCTAAATGCAATTGCTCAGCTGAACAACTGCTACACTTAACTCATCCTTAACTTCACTGGCCAAAATAGGAGTAATTCTCCCAAATTAGATATAAGACTGCCTGAAATAATTTTGCTACTACTTACTTAAGCTTTGCCTTTGCCCAGTCATACTCCTGTTTTCTCCCCTCACATTTACAAGGCTGTTGATGTCCTCGCTGAAGAAAAAAAGACCTAAAAGGCAAAATTACCCTGCCTTCAATTGGAATAATCCTTTTTGGACAAACCTTACTGGGAAATCTCGGGCTTTTAAACTGAAATCTTTCAAACAGATGGTGATACTCCAGTAACTATCCTATGAGAAGTGCTACAACTTGGCCTGTTTCAACAGAAAATATTCAATGTTGGAAATGAATACTGCTCATTTGGAACACTCTGGCATGTACAAAATCACCAAGACTGCTGATACCCTGCAGCAAAGATAAACCCCAACCAGTAACCCTAACTCCCCATCGCGTATTTCCCATCTCAAGCAAATCCATCTTTGATGAGATCAAAAAGTCAGATTTCCTCCCTGTCACAAACAGGACTCACTGAACTGATCAGATACTCTATTTTCCACTTTTCATGCCAGTGACCAAGGAGTGTTGCATCACTCAGAACCCATATTGCACATACACTGAAAATCATCAGTACCTTTTACATGCACACTTTATCATTGCAATGCTTTTGCTGTTACTCGGTTTAGCTTTTCTTACCTGACAACTTTAGTGCCATTTCGGAATACTTGGATATCTACTGCATAATTGCCATCAGCATGGGCTATTAAGTTGATCTCTGAAAATTCTGCCTGTGAAAAGAAGACTCACATTAGTCAGTCTGGTTTATTTTACTTCTATTTTCCTAAATCCCTTCCTTTAAGTATTAGTATCTGAAGTTTAGATTGGATATGAGGAAGAAGTTCTTTACTGTGAGGGTGGTGAGGCACTGGAATGGGTTGCCCAGGGAAGTTGTGAATGCTCCATTGCTGGTGGTGTTCAAGGCCGGGTTGGACATAGCCTTGGGTGGCATGGTTTAGTGTGGGGTGTCCGTGCCCCTGGCAGGGGGGTTGGAACTGGATGATCTTAAGGTCCTTCCCAACCCTAACTATTTTAGGATTCTATGATTCTAAGTGCTGACAATACACATTTGGAATATAGTGAGCATCAAGAGGATATTAATCCAACAGTATTTGCCACGTCTGACGCATCCCATTTGAACAAATTGTATTCAAAGAAAACAAGAAACTAAAAAAGACTTTATGAAGAAGGCCTGTGGGAAGGTAGCAAGTGCATCTACTCCTTCATGTTGCACGCAAGCATAGAGGCTGTATTTTTGCTTTGATTGGGGTTATCAAAGAGATAAAGAGACTCAACAAACAGCGTTTTGAAGAGAACAGCACAAAAGCAACATTAGTATGTGATAAAGAGAACATTTTCTTACAGCACTTCGTGTCTCTTCATGTCCTTTACCCTTTTCGTTTCCTTTATATGCATTTATCCTTTTTAAAAGATCTGGTGCCAATGAACAACTGACTCGCAAGTAAAGAACTTTTTCAAAGTATCTTCTCACACTGGAAATGTGAAATTTAAAGGGAATCACTTCCATACTCTGAATCTACAGTTATTTGAAAGGAAAGGACAGGATGTTTTTCATTTATCCACAGTCTTTCATCAGTTTAGACTCTCAAGGCACTTTACAATAACATTACACAGCAGAAAACCTGAAATGCAGCCAAGTGTCTTCTAGTGGATAAATAAAAGCGTCTTTACTATCCTGGACACTAACACAGAATAGTGTCAGAATTCTCATTAGTCTCCTCTTGAAAAATAGTATCACTGAAAGTCTTTTGAAGTAAATCTGTGTCAGGCTTTCAGAATGCAGTGCTCAGTTAAGGCAAGTGCTGGCTACTCTGACCGCCGTTACGACCCAAAAGCTTATGGATGTGCTTGTGTTCAAGCATGGAGATCTCTCCATTAAATTCCATGCACTTAAATACTTTCTAGGATAAGCCTTGCAACATTTTAAACACAAGGGGCAGTTTTAAGACCAGTACAAATGATGAGTGATTGAATTATTTGTGTAAGTGCTGACAATGTTAAAGAACCATTTAAAAATGTATTTAATGCTAGATTGACAACTGATCTTCCCAGTTACTAACTCATTAAACAGGGATTCACAATATAGATTTTTGTAGTTTAAAAGCTTAGTACGTGATAGAAAGTATTGTATGTTAAGATAGGTTGCTGTAAAATTAGAACAATGCTCCTCAGTATTAGCAGAGCTCTAAAGTAGTTGTAAATATCTATTTGTATATGATTGCCACAGTGCTGATGTTACCAAGTGATAAGTAGGGCTCAGAAGCTTTCTATCTCTTACTGAGTGACAGTGGTTCTGCTGCTACAAGAGACTATGAAGGAAATTCCAGGCTTACACAGACCCTTTCCCAATACTAAAGGGACAGTGTGTGCGATGTCAGCCACAGGGTCTGATGTAGGTGTGAATGGTATTTGTGGACAAAATAGCTTGTCTTCTTTTTCCTGTCTCTCCCTCAGTACTCTTGAGGACCCCTGGCAAAGCTTTCGCTGTTTCCGAGCCAAAAACATCAGCAGATATTCAACGGTGTAAAGAATGGAGCAAAGTTAGATGCTGCACTATTACAGTGAATTTGGATAACCTGAATCCACTCAGCCAGTGACCATTTACCTCACTTTTTGAAATCCCAATGACAAAACAATTCAGTTCATCTACTGAAGCTTCTTAACAGTGGCATCTATTTCTAGAATTCAAGACTGAAGAACAGCAAAAACACTTATCCACTTCCCTTTTCAGTTATCTAAGCTGAAATAAACCAGCCATAATTCTAATGCACCCTGAATTATAGCCCCGTATTCACTCGGTGCTTTTAGAAAAGGCCATGCTAGCACTTCAACCAGGAAGTATGCATGTTCTTCAGAGAAGAAATTAGTGATATGGAAGTGCAACCTCTAGTTATGGAGTGCCTGGGACTTCCACAGTCCCTAAGCAACAACTTCTGAATGCAACACGCTTTTAATGTTGTGCAAATTCTGGTCAGAATCCTCTAAGAAGAGCCCACGTTGGGCACCAAGGGATTGATACGGTTTAACCCCAGCTGAGCCCCATGCAGCCCCTCACTCATTCCTGCTGGTGGAATGGGGGAGTGGATCAGAAGGGCAAAAGTGAGAAAACTCATGGGTTGAGATAAATACAGTTTAATATGTAAAGCAAAAGCTATGCACACAAGCAAAGCAAACCAAAGGATTCATTCCCTGCTTCCCATCACAACCCTGTGTTACCAACACCCCCCGCACTGCCACCTTCAACGCTAAGCCATGTCCTCAAGTGCCACATAAAACCAGAGAATCATCTACACTTCTTTCAAACACCTCCAGAGAGGTATGTATTTATACACATACAGGCGCTCGTACAGATACATGAATACATGAAATACAAATACAAATATGAAAGTTACATTCAGGTTAAGTCACTTAGTTACCTGTTCGACCTTTATGTCATATTCTCCATGGACCTTTTTTCCACGAAAAGCCTTGGCCCTGCAGGAAAAAAGGGAGAGAAAAAGAATCAAGGCTGTATGTATCTGCTATGAGCAGCTACACAAACACTTCCCGTATGGCCTTCAGTGTCTTAAGAATTACATGTGTGCTAATTAAATAGACCTGCTACACATACAGAGTTCTCTTTTCCTTTGATGTCCTTGTATCGTCAACATCACATGTTGCGATAAAAAGCGTAACGTTACGTTCAACATCGAACTGTATACTAAAGGATACTGAAACACATAGATCACAATTAGTTATTACTATAAAATAAGCGCCCCTAAAAAGACGCGATCTTGCTCTCATTAAAAGTCAGTGGAAATTCGTTGCCATGTGAACAACTTCCGAACATCCACGCATGTTAACCTTGACCCCGTCACCTATTCAGAAAAACTTTTACTGGAAGCACGATGCTCAGAAACTTTATCTTGTTTTTAAAGAAAGTATCAGAGGTGCTGGAGATTGCCGCCAGCGAATCTGCACCTGATTTACTAAGTCAGTCTTTTTCTAGACCATAACTTCAGACAATGTCATTAGTCCGAAAGAGAGTTTAGGAGTAATTCTTATGTACCAGGGATGGGTGCAACGTAACTGAATGGAATTCACTGATCCAATCTCTCAGGCCTAACAAGCAGACATTACTCTAGAAATATCAGCTGTATGCCTTAGGCAGCACGTACCTGCTTTGAACTAAATGGGGTTTAAAAGGGAACTACCCTAACACTCTGAAGCTGGGAAAGGGATATGGTTATCAGCATCTCCACACCTTCTTTGCTCAAGCCGAAGCTTCGAGTACCTTCCCTGCTTTTATCACATGCAAGCAACAACCTGTTGCGCAACCCAAAACCGGAATACCACAGGACATCTTCAACTGTTAAAAACCATAACTTTGTCTGTTTTCAAAATCTGACAAAATGATATTAAGTTAAACTAAATCTATGTCATCAGTGATGTATATTACACATCAAAACAACCCATCATTGCTTTTGGAAAATCCTTTTCCCATTGAGATAGAGAACAGTTTCTCCACTGATTTCAACAATGGAAGAACCAAACTTTACAATAATCAACTGAAAACAGTGCTTTTGGCAACACGTTTCTTGAGGGTATCTTAGGTATTAACGGATACTGGATGGTAGAAAGCAAAGAAAGAGTTAATACTGAAATGGCACAGTAAATATGCCCAAACAATTAATTCTGTACAAACACAACTGATAAGAAAATGACAGTGGAGAAAGCATTTGCATTACTGGTTAACACTGTTTTCTTGCAATAAATACACATCCAACAGTTCATAATATGAGGTGAATACTCAGTAAAATGTTATCAAACACTTTTGACAATAACAGAAGTTAAATACGCTGTATCACACGTCTAACATACAGAACTATTATCAAGCACTTATTTTTCTTTCCAAATCTGTTTTGAAATTCCATATGGGGAATATAAAAATTAGCTCCAAAGCTTTGAAGATGTCTGGACATGGCTTCAGTTTATAACGCTGTCTATGTTGAAGCATCAGCTGGATCAGGAAGTCCAAGGACGGCTGTCTGACTCTTGTGAGAAGTCCACCAAAGCCAGATCAGAGGGGAAGGTCTTAAAAGATAACATCACGTCTGCCTCAGGAGAAAAGCAACCACTCGGTAACGATGGACAACTGAAATGGATCTTTGAAAGACTAACATTGACCACTTGGAAAAATACTGAAAGCTCCAATTCTGATCCCCAGGAATTTAACAGTAAAGCTATTGTGGAATTTTACTGGGAACAGGATGAGCTCCTGGATTTTATGTCTGATGCAGCAACAGGTGAGGGAAACGCATTACTGGATGGCACAGAACACAAATTTAATTTAAATCGAATTACGTCTGCTACATAACAGAATCATTGTTGTGGTGAAGCTGCCTCTTGAACACTGCAAAACAAGCGGAGAGTAATACTCTGTTTCTTCAAAGCTGAACAGTAATTTGAGCATATGCAGAGATTAACCCTCCCACAATGCTGCCCCTAAGAAGAGCAGCTGATTACTTCGAGAGAGGAAATACACCCAGGGAACCACAGCAAGCCAAAGAGAGGCTCTTCTGTTCTTTAGCATGAAGTCCATCATTGCACCTATTGGAATGTGTTTGAAACATTAGTTCATCATTATTTAGTGAGATGCTATTTCTTTAAACTCAGTCTTTCTACTTCAAGATCGTTTAAATGAGACAACCTTTAAACAACTAAACTCTGGCACAAACTCACATTTCAGCAAATGACTTCAGCTTTGAAAATAAACAGTGGAGTACTGAAGTGAAGCAATCTGGGGCTTGAAAACAAATGTGACCTTTAATCATTTTAAAAGCCTTTATTTCCAAGTAGCTTTAACCAGCAGCCTTTATAAAACTGTATTAGACCCCAAAAAAAATTCTCCCAATGTTGAGCCAATAGCTAGAAGAATTGGTACCCTTACAAAAACGTCTCACGGCAGAGTCATGACTCGGTCATCGAACAGCTCCTTTCAGAACAAACTCTAAGGAGTTCCTTGCAGGAGTTTCTGTGAAACAGAACCTAGTTCCAATTTATTTACTATATGTAGTAGGAAAATACTGTCATGCCCTACTTGAGTCATTTCCCATTTGCAATAGCAGCGTGCAATCGTATCATCAAGGCGCTTATTGCACACTTCATATTTTGTTTACTGAGGGAGGACAGGGAACAAAATTCCTTGGGGCTGTTGATACAGACTTCCACTGAACTGCAGCTTCAAATTCCTGTTACAACCGATTACTCCTCCCAGTAGCGAGGAGCATGGAATACCTGCACGTTGACTCTCCCTAGGAAGGAAGCAACGCTTCCAAGGCAGGGCCTGTGGGCAAGGCCTTTGAGAAGAGCATGAGGATAGCTGTCAGCAAGTCAACAAAACCACCCAATTCTAGTCACATTTGGCTGCTCACTGCAGATAATTTCTTACACTCTATGTAGGGAAGAGAAGACAGCGGTACTTTCATTTACTTGAAACCCACCATGCAAAAAGTCGCTTTCCAAAGCCTGAACGTGGAGAAACCAGAGAGCTGCTAACAAACGCCTCCTCTTGGAGTTACTGGTGTGACCTCTTGTAAGGCAGGATCTTTTCAAAACACGTGAAATACTCATGCATTTCTTGCTTCACAACTCATTTTCTGGATAAAAGTCTTGCACATTTAAAATGAAACAGCTACAGAATATACAGCCGCCTCACACGCAGCCTAATATGAGCTCACAGTACTTACTGAACTCTAGCAAGGACAATGATTGAAGTAGTTATCACTAAAAGTGTTTCAAATGCATAGAAAAATCTGAAATATTTCCCTTTTCAACCACATAGCATGTACATCCGTTGCCATGGGATGGAGCTGTGCCATGAAACCAATGTGGAGGTTTTGTGGTTTCATTTCACAGAAACAAACAAGGCATTAAAACTGATGCTACTTCTGACTGACAGCAAAATCAAGAGGAAAACCATTTCCTAACATGCACCAGGTTTAAATTCCTTCAGTTGGCATTCTTAAATGCTGCAACAAGGAGCTAATCAGCAACAGTCTTCAGTAAAGCCAGAGGCACACATCCAGGAAAAGTGGGTCCCAGTCCCTCAAGCCACTGGTCCGTAAGACTCCTCACAACACTGAAATTGCCCAACCTAGGGCAGCACTTGCCTCGTTTTTGTACACCTTGTGCCCAGCATCAGTACCATTTTTCCACTGATTTCCAGGCATGCCTGAACAGTGGGACTGGGAACTAAATACTCACCCTGGCAATAAGGAGATCGTATGCTCCAAAAGAATTGTAGCGTTTACTACAACAGGGCAAAGGTTGGTTCATCATTTACAACAGTAGCACCCTCTTGAGCACACAAACTGCAGACTGTCAACGTTTATAAATAGCATAACTCAGGGAAGGTAACATACATCTATATATACAAACAAACAGTAGTCTCAAATTAAATTAGTTCATTACAACTGCCATCTGCATGTAAAGATCATAGAATCCAAGAACAGCAGGCGGCAGGGACCTCACGGATCATCTGGTCCAACCTTCTAGATGTCCTAGCACTCGGTCCAGCCCTATCTCAGAAGTACCCAGCAATGGGGAACCCACCACTTCCCTAGGGAGATGCTTCCAATGGCTGATTGCTCCCTTTGTGAAAAACCTTCCTCTTGTGTTCAGCCAGAATCTCCCCAGGAATAACTTGTGCACATCACCCTCATCTTTTCCATGTGTCTCCTCGTAAAAAGGGAGTCTCTGTCTTCTTTGTAGCCACACTTTAAATACTGGAACCTGGTGACAAGGTCTCCCCCGAGCCTTCTCTTCTCCAGGCTGCACAAAGCCCGCTCTCTCAGCCTTTCCTCACATGCTGCCCAATTCCTGGATTGTCTTTGTGGCCTTTCTCTGGACCTCCACAGCCCATCCACATCCTTTTTTTGTATAGCGGGGACTAAAACTGAGCCCAGTATTCCAGGTGTGGCCTGACAACATACTTGTTTCTCAAAAGGAAATCAAAAGAATATGCCAAGGAAATAATGGCCTTAAAAGCATGACTGCATACATATGAAACTGCAATAAAGAACCACTGAAAGGAATAAGATTATTACTTCTTCCCTTCACTGAGGACTTACTAGACTGCTATGCAGACTTCTATAAATATATGACAACTGCAAGAAACTTATCAAAAGTAAGCATATTTCACAGTGGTTTCGTTTTATGTGATCTAATCCACAAGCTACTAAAGCCAGTGGGAATTTCTCTATCAAAAAATCAATGGGCTCTGCAACTGTCTGACAGTATCAACATTCACTAAGCTGCCTTCTAACCCATCAGCCTAGCTAATAAAACTCACCCTTTGGAACTGCTATGACGATGCTATCACGACTACATAAAAGACACTATTAAGAACACTGTAAACATGCTGGTTTATAGACTTTAATTTACTTGTTTCATGTTTCTTCAATAGGAGACTCTCAAAGAAAAACCCCAACATCCTATTTAAAACCTGTCTCTTAAAGACCTTGATATTCCCATGTGTT
>JARCZZ010023446.1:0-13780 GCA_030323915.1 Brotogeris chrysoptera | reverse complement strand
GGTAGCTTTATTATTATACTTTAGTTATTGGACTGTTCTTATCTCAACCTGTGAGATTTACATTCTTTCATAGAATCATAGGATAGTTGGGGTTGGAAAGGACCTTAAGATCGTCTACTTCCAAACCCCTTACACGGGCAGGGACACCTCCCACTAAACTGTGTTACCCAAGGTTCTGTCCAACCTGGCCTTGAACACTGCCTGGGATGGAGTATTCACAACTTCCCTGGGCAACTCATTCCAGTGCCTCACCAACCTTACAGTAAAGAACTTCTTCCTTGTGTCCAATCTAAACTTCCCCTCACCATCCCACCTAGAGTGGGGGGAAAAAGCGGTGAATGAATGAGCGGCTGTGTGGTTCTGAGTTACCAGCTGGGCTTAAACCATGACAGAAGCGTACATGATTGAGTATGATTTTCAGGAATTGAATGTGGTAACTAGGGGACTTACTGCCCTCAGAAAGTTAGCTATCATAAGTAGGAGGTAAATGAACAGGCTTGAGGGTGGGAGTGGTTTTAGCTTTCAGCTGTATTTATAAAACCTTGGGAATTAGAAAACAATTTAAAACTCTAGATAATAGTATGTATCTAGAGAATGAAATGGGTGGTGAAGATCATCAAAGTGAATTGTAGCTTTCTATACGTTAGTGTAGCATTTTAACCAGCAGCTAGGATAATCCCTTAGTTTAAGGATGATGTGCCACCAAACTGGAATATGCACAGGCTTTGCTAAGTTCCATATAGTGTTATTCAATAACATCTTCTTTTTAACAACTGCAAGCTCTTAAGAGAAATTGATGTTTTAGGTGGTGTTATTCAGAATCCTTTTGCAGTTGGAACTTGCATAGCTACTGCAAACAATAAAATGAGCAAGACCTTGTCTTTGAATATGGACTGCTTGTGTAACCTCTGTGGCTACTCCTGTCCATGCTGGAAGCTGAGCAAGAACTTTGTCAGCAGCTGCTGTCTCCATTGGTGGCTTCACACTGAGGGTTGTTTCTACAAGAAGTCAGTTTGCAACACCTCTCTGTCACTCCTTACTTGTCCCTGCAGCATGGACTGAAAAATGACCACAGAAGCTTTGAGGCGTTTCTTCCAGAATAATATTGCCTGTACAGAAATTCTGTGTGTTAAGTACTGAATCAAACTTGCTTCTTTTTTGTTTCAGCATTGCTACTGCTGTGTCTTTTGCAATAGCAAAGCAGTAGAAGTAGGTTTGTGATTTGTGTGGGCTTTCAGGTTTTGATAGGATGGTAGTTAGGACAAGAATTATTTAAGGGCTTTCATATTCACAGCAGCAGCTGGATTAGCGAGTTTTTCCTGTTTTGCTACATTCTTGTTTTAAGAACTGTAAGTTCTTGTTTCTCAAAGTGAAGGTGATCTCCCACAAGGAAGCATATTTATTTTCCACTGTAGCAAAGATTGTTTAAAATATTTTGTAATGACAACCTTGGCATCCCTTCTTAGATGGACATCAGACTGACTCTAGTTAATACTAAACTAAATGTGGGTCATATTGTCCTGGTCTCTTCACAGGACTTTAACTGTTGAGAGATCAGTCTTCTGTTTCTTACAGAAGCATGGTAGTAGGAACTCGAGTTTCTTCCAGCTTTTACTAACTTAGAATTGATGAGAATCATCAGATGCATATTTATTTTTTTTTTTAAGACTTAGAATTGTACTTTTGCAAATTGCCGCTTACTTTTCCCTTGCTTGACTGGGGCTGATAGTGTTTTTGTTAGGTCACTAATACTTATGACAACTATTGGTCACTTCTGTGATCTGTGCATGGATTCACCATCAGACAGAGAACTGCAGGGAGGAAGCAGGCTTTGGTTGTTTTGTCCACCTGTGTTCAACTAATTCATTAATAAAAAATGACCATTGACTCTGGTAATGGTCAAGCCAAGGCCTGCAGGAAAACAGGGATCATGTGCAATCCTTCAGCACTGCGAGGGGTCTTGCCTAAGAAATTATGAGTTTTCCATAGCTGGAAAAAGATGGGAGTGATAAACTTCGCAACCATTTGCAGAAGGTGATGAATTTGAAGTTTGAGTGTTGTTGTTGTTTTTTTTGTTGTGGTTTTTTGGTGGGTTTGTTTTTTTTTTGTTTTTGTTTGTTTGTTTGTTTGTTTTATTCCCTGTGTTATGTTTTGCAGATCTTTTAGGAATTGTCAACCAGCTCCCCATAGCCAAGGGAATCTTACATACTTAAAATTGCTAAGCTAAGCCACTCCTAGAGCAAGGGGTTACTAATGGTTGTCCCTGTTGACAGTAGATTGTCCAGTCTGTTCTAAAGACTGCTCTATGATGGAAATTCTGGAAGTTTACCGGGTATTATATTCCAAAGCCTGATTATCCTTGGGAGTCTTAACAATTTTTGAGGGCTGAACCCACCACAATGAAGACGAAAGTGGTCTCTCTAATTTGTTTACTCTCTTTGGCATCCCTTTTCCTTGGTTAAACATTCCTAGCCTTTTCTCTGAATGTTTTCATGGTCTCTAGAGATCAGTGCTTTCCTATGGATACTCTTCAATACCTTCAGGTTTTCTTGAGCCTATTGCCGGAGATTGGCTGTAGTGCTTCTGTTTAGTACTTGATGCTCTTATAGGTGTAGTAGGGGGACTGTTTTATGTTTTGCAGTCTGTATTTGTGTGTAGGTATCTTAATGCTGTAATGGCCTTTTTTCATAATAGGATGACATGTAGATTAAGGTTCATTTGTAATTATAGGGTACCTTTGTATGTAACTCTCGACAGACTTCTCTCGACAAGGCTTTCTTTTTATATTTATTAATAAGCAGCAGCTCTTCAGAGGAAGGGCTGAATATAATAAATTTAACTGCAGTTTGGGAGCCTGCCATAAAGTTACAGGTGTTTTTTTTTTTTTTTTTTTTTTTTTTTTTTTTTTCAGGCTGCTATAGTGCTCAAAACCTTGGGGTACGAAATGCTAATTCTTTGCTCAGGTTCCTTGTATGACACTGATTTGCTCTGCCCATCTGCTCCACTGTCCCATGCCCTCTTCCCACAAGAATCATGTTTTAGTACCCTTGTGACTCCTCTTTTCAATTCAGTTAAGGGTAGAATGAAAGCACCTTTTAAATGACTTGCAAGTAACGTTGGGCTGACATTTCTATTTGTAATTCTTCAGGTGTGCCATCTCAGAAGCACATTTGAATTTATCTAAGAAATGAGTGCTTAAGTAGGAAACATTCTGTTGTTGGTTGTGCTAATGTAACTTAATATTGTCAGCTGTTGTGGGATATAGATATTTTTTGTTTATTGTCCTTGACTAATCAAGTTCTGGCAAGTTCTAGAATGTTGCAATGCTTTCTAATACATTTGTTTTACAAGATGGATTAGTAATAAAATATTTCTGTATCTAAAATATGATTACTTCTGATGATTACTTTTTTTCCCCTTTACAGATATTTTCCAACTTATCCCTGAATGAGCGTTGCCTTTCAGCATCACTAGTCTGTAAATATTGGCGTGACCTCTGTTTAGATTTTCAGTTTTGGAAGCAACTGGATCTCAGTAGTCGTCAACAGGTATGAAGATACCATATTTTGACTGCTCAGAATCTGTTCTCAGAACTTGTACTTTAACCAAAGGCGAGCAAAAGAACCACATAAAATGGTGATATCTGTACTTTCAGGGATTTTCCTACTAGAGACTGAAAATATCTGGACCCTTAGGTTAACTCCTTTAAAAGTAGCTTCTTCTGACTGTTCGGTTTTTAAACAGTGTGAGGACAAGTACTGTTCGAAATGAAGTGTAGGTGCCTGTCTTGGGTCTGCATCAGGTAATGATAGTTCCATTCATGAGAACTATCAGATTTCATTTTAATTGAAGGATGCAATTAATGAGCTTTTCTAAAGATGCCCTAATTTGACAAATGGTGTCATAACTGGTGCTTGCTCTATTTCTTTTAACAAATTTTCTTTAACTTTTCTTCAACTGGTTTGGCTCCTACTGATCACAAAGCAGACAGTGTCTTTTTAGGCCTTTACTTGATCCTAGTATTAAATATGTTTGGGGTTCATGGGTTTAATTTAGTGAGATCCTTACAGAGCCTAACCTGAGTTTGCTGAGAAACTTTTCCCCTTGGAAAATGTCTTTTAAGGATGTCTGTGTTGTTTGGCCACCTGGTTTAGCTTTCTTCTTGTTCAGTTACTTGCAGAGGTTTATGAGTATTATAAAAGTATAGAGTGGAAGGAAAGGAGCGCTGGAAGGTCCCATTTAAAGCAGAAGCAACATTAAGTCCTCTGTGTTGGACATAAAGAATGGTGATTTGAAAATAATACCCATGTACAATGTGTAAGAAAGCATATGAGTTCTCTTGCATTTAGAGTTACCAGATATTTCTGAACCATTATGTAAAAATCATATAGCAGATGGTGTGGTTTTTCTCAAGTGACTCCAAAGCACACTCAGACCAGAGGTCCATCTTTCTGCCTGCAGGTAGTATGTGCCAAGTTAAGTCTGTTTTTCTCACTATCTTGAGGAGTAGCCTTGTTTCTGCTACAAAGGTTTTTCATGGTTTTGCCTGTTAGGTATGTTGGGATCTCAGTATAATGGAGTTCTTAAACCAATATTAAGCAAAAATGTTATCCTTCTGTGTGTGGTGATGTGGGTTTGGTGGTTTGGGTTTTTTTGGTTCTTGTTGGTGTTGCTGTTTGTGTTGCTGTTTGTTGGGTTTTTGGTTTGGTTTGTTGGTTGTGTGGCTTTTTTTTTTTTTTTTTTTGAGGTGAGGTGTTCGTTTAGATGTTGTTTGTGGTTTATTTTTTGTGTTTTTCCAATTTGTCATGTTTTCTATGTAACAGATGCCTGATGAAACAGTAAGAAAAAAGACTAGACTTGCTACTAATGGAAAAGTTTGAATGTAGCAAAGTGTTTGTTTCTCAGCTGTTTTAGAGAAAGACAAAAAGGATTTGTGCTGCCCTTTTGCCCTCTCCAGGCTTAAGACTAAATATCATCTATGCTAAGTGGTGGATGTATATTCCTGAATGATTTTGTTAGAAAGACTTTCATCATGTGTCGTGTCAGGTGACTAAGTTTTAAAGTGAGGGAGTTCCATGGATTGTCTTACCTGCTTTGGTTTTGCTTGTTTTAACCTGGAAGTTTGAGCATGAAGAGTAACTTGGATTTCTTGCCTGTTTTGTAGGACTGGCTTCTTTTAAAATTATTGGCATATTAACTAAATACAATGTGCAAGGGTACAAAGTGGATCGAACCTTTTTTCTTCAAAGGATCTCTGGGAAAATAGTGCATGTATCTGTTTTAATGGTCTTTCATAGACTAACACTCAAAATATTTAAGTGTTCTGTTTTAAAACTGAACAAATAATATGAGGAAACTTCTAGGTTTTAATTATTTTTTTTTCTGCTATGTTGTTCTTTGCTTCTGATACCTTTCATTCACTGCTACCTTTAGGTGACAGTTTTCTACTGTTAAAAACCCCATTGGTACCTGTATTGCTATAGTATTTGTCCACTGGCAGCTGTTTTTGGATGATTATCATAGCCTACATAGAAAAAACTGCGTTTCATTTCAGACCTATAAACTCTTTACTTCTTTGTAAATGCTACCTTAGGTATGTAAGTAGAGTGCTGCTATAGAAGGGCAAGCAAATCCTTTTTTTTCCTAAAGTATAGAGAGTTGTCTAAAATGTGAAGCAGACCATTAACTCAAAGAATTGGAGCAGAATTCTTTTAAAGATAACTGTAAAACTGGCTATACCAGTATGCTCTTATCTTGGGAAAACAAATATTTTCATTCTCCCAGTAGCTTACAAATATGGATCTTACAAATAGTAGGTACTGTGCTAATGAAGTTAGATGCTTATGAAAAAGGTTAAATTTGAATATTTGTATTTTCTTTGCAGGTCACTGATGAGCTCTTGGAAAAGATAGCATCAAGAAGCCAGAATATTACTGAAATCAATATTTCTGATTGTCGCAATATATCTGATACAGGAGTATGCATATTAGCAATTAAGTGTCCTGGACTCCTAAGGTATACTGCCTATAGGTGTAAACAGCTTTCTGACACCTCTATTATTGCAGTTGCCTCTCAGTGTCCTCTTCTTCAGAAAGTGCATGTTGGCAATCAAGACAGACTCACTGATGAAGGCCTGAAGCAGGTAACCATCCTTTTCACTGATTTCTTTATAAATTAATATCTTCCAGCTTCTTGCCAAGTACAAGAGGTGACATGGAAGAAGGTATGCTCCTCTAGGATTTAACAAAAATCAAATGACCTCTTTGACTTCAAAAATTACTTTATGGATGTATTTTCTCAGCACAGTAAATGTTATTTTCCAGACGCTGTGTGTACTTTTTTAAAAATATCCAAGCAGTGATTGAATAAAATCTTCAGTTTGACATCCTGTACTTCACCTCTGTCTGATTCATTTTTGCTGAGCTTAGTTGCTGCTTGGAATCAGTGTTTAAGTAACTCTTTTTGCATCATGAGAGCCAAAGGTGGCTGAGATCTTTGTCAGACATGCAGGATGTTTTCATCAACTCTTTCTTTTATGTTAAAGGAGCATTTAAGGGTAAACTATGAAGTAGTTGTGTTAAATATGCTATCAGTGGTCTGGCATAAAGGCATTTGCTACTTATATATATGCTCAATAAATAACTTGGTTCTTAAGTGCTGCTTTTAGATCCATTTTGTTGCCTGTAGTTAACTTCATATTGTCATGTATGTAATTATAATCTTTTTTGTTCGTGATAGTACTTATAAAACCTGTAAAGAAGGATAATTTTTAAGGGGTGGCAGAGAAGCAGAAAGCAAACTGAACTCCCAGCTTTCCAGTTCAGTCAAATCCTTCTGTGTTTTTTTTTTTCTCTATTTTTTTTCCCCTTCCCTTTTATTTTGAAATAATTATTTCGATTTCTTTAATTGCAGCTGGGTTCAAAATGCAGAGAATTGAAAGATATTCATTTTGGGCAGTGTTACAAGATCTCAGATGAAGGAATGATCATTATAGCTAAAGGCTGTCTGAAATTGCAAAGAATATACATGCAAGAAAACAAATTAGTAAGTACATGTCATGATTTTTTTCCTCACAGTGTTTTCATTGTTAGAGCTTTCTCCTGCTTTTCATTGTCAAAACTTTCTTCTGAATAGCTGCTTTTTGGCAGTGAATTGCTTAAAAATGTTGTCTAGCTGTGAAAATTTAGGCTCTATAGAGAGAGCTCAAAAGATAACTCAAAGTAGAAGTTAAACTAATGCTAACCACATGTATATTAGCTTTTGGGTTCAGCATGATGTTATATGGGAGTAATTGTTTGGAAGGCGACAAGTCTGTACAGGAAAATACTTAGTCCATACAGTATGTTTCCTTTCTTTATACCACTATGTTTTCCTACAGTAAAGGTGCGTATTTACTGAAATGAAAAGTTTTTTGGAGGTTGGGTTCTCAATTACGGATAGTATGCTCTGATAATTTTTCCTTGAAATATGTCACTTTCTTGTCAGGATGCAGTAGAATAATGTGCCTGTGCTGGTAGAAGGAAGCAATAAAACTATCTTGTGTCCTTAATTATAAGTAGTCTTTGAAATAATAGTTTCTAATGTGAAAAGCCAGTATCTGCTAAAGGGTATAGTAGAGCTCTTTTTTTTTTTTGAGTAGGTAGACAAATTTGCTTGCACTGAAATTAATTATGAGCTGACGTCAGGGTTTTAACCTTTAGTTTGAAAGCTGTTGAACTGGAACAAATAAATTGCATTTGTAAGAAAACAGCGTACTTTGTACTCAGTCATTACGTACTTGGCTTCAAGTAGAAAACATGAACTAATGCCTGAGATAGTTCATTTGAGAATGGTTTCTATTTAAAAAACCCACAACCTGCCCTTTATTGGTTTTGAAGAAATGTAGAAAGTTGAGAAGTAGGAGCTAATGACCAAAAGTGAGATCTTGAAATGGTTCG
The DNA here is from genome assembly GCA_030323915.1 of Brotogeris chrysoptera. Lineage (NCBI taxonomy): Eukaryota > Metazoa > Chordata > Aves > Psittaciformes > Psittacidae > Brotogeris > Brotogeris chrysoptera. Next base: position 5,843 of record JARCZZ010023446.1, on the reverse strand, counting down.
TATGCAGAAAAAAAGGCTGTGTCCTCTCCTTCTATGTCAAAACAAAATCTTGAGTACTGTCAGCATTAGTCCTTGTAGTATTTATCTTAATGCATGAAAATATTTTGGTTAAAGTAAATAAATGGAAATGAAAATTCTGAGAAGTGTGGAAGGAAAGCATACTCCTGAAAAAATTAACTGGAAGAAGGTAGGGAAATTCGAAGTGTTATTTATCTTTGAATCAAAGAGAAAAAACTGCACACTTAAGGTCTGCATAGCTGTACATTGAAGATTACTTAATTGTACATAAAGATTGTTTTATATGCAAATGATTATGTAAGTGCATGATCATTAGAGAATGTTCTTGTAGATACGTATTGCACTTCTTTACATTGAAGTTTTTATTCTCTTTATAGCCTGAAATGTAACCTAAGAAGTTGACACTACAGTTGTTAACATTTGAAAGTTCTGTGGTTTTATCATCTGAAATGTCATCTAAATTCTCAGTTGAAATAGGACATAGGAAGTATCTTCCTGTTTGTAAGACAAATGGGAAAGATATTCTTCACTTGCATTTTGGTTACCCTCATAATTGGAAATGTAGCATTAATTTTTCATTGGAAATAAGGCAAAAATACATACTCTCAAAAGTTTCTTTTCATTATTTCTGAAATTTCATCAAATGACTCATGAAAACTAACCCTTTGCACAACTTTTCGTGAATGTAGGTGTTGTTTTTTTTTTTTTTTTTTTTTTTAATGTTCAGTGTTATTTAAAGCTGCTGCCTAACCTTAATTTTTAATGAAAAAATAAACTTTGGTCAGTCTTGGTTTAGCTTTGTAAAGTCCAAGTTCAGCTCCTTAAATCTTGGACTGGAAATGCAAACATGAAATAATTTACAGAACTGTGAACTCCATGGTGCTAAATATTTAGAATAAAATAACGCTTGAATGATTCCACTAGATGACAAAGCTGCAGAAACTGATGTGCTTTCCCCTTGCTAGGGGGAAGAGACTTTCAAATCTTTCTGGAAGTGTAATTTTGTATGATGAACCAAGACAAGTTGCAAGAAATTCTCATGGAGTTGTAAAAGAAACATTTTCACTTTCTAAAATAACAGTAAGACAAGATAGGTATTGTTTAATACCGTGGAGTTAGCTCACAAGAGAGTCATGGTTGGTGGCAAATAATAATTCCACTGTTTGATTTGTCAAATTCTGTGGGTTACATTTGTTTTTAAGAGTGCCTTCCGAAATAAAAGCACTGTTAATATTTGCTGTGGCACTTCCTACTCTTTTGGGGAAGAAGGTGGTTTGGGGAAGCATGTGTGTTTTCAAAACTACAGAATATTCATTGTCTGAAATCAAAATATTCTGTGGCAAGGAAAGTGTTTGACATATGAGTTTGTGTATCTGAAGTTCGTAGATGGTCAATCTGCTATAGGAAGAAGACTCCTTTCGCTCCTGCCCCCCTTTTTAAACAGCTTCTCTAGCTTCTGTGTAAATACTGTAAATCTAATCTGGATGTTTCATATTTTCTTGTTTCTTCCTTTTCAGAGGTGCTCAAAATCATGTGGCTCTTACAGGCAATTTCTATTAATTTCAAAATGTGTAGTCCATTATAGGTGGTATGTGATGCCTGTGTTTTCATGTAGGCTTGTCTCAGTCTAATGGATTTTATACTTCAAAAATACATCTACACTGAGGCAACCATCAGCTAAATAATGCCTTTGTGAGTGCTACTTTACAGTGAAATGTGGATCAGGCAATACAGTTCAGTTGCTTCGTCTGTTGCTAAGTAACTCCATTATCAGGCTGCTGAGCAGAAATAGAGAAGGAATAATTCATTTTCTGATTGTTTAGTATCCTAGGCATTTCACAGAAAAAAAGACACTTTCCTTCTTTGAAATGCTGATCATGTTGTGGTAATAAGTGAAAGCTGCAAACAATAAGTGGGTGCAAAGTGATGTGTGAGGAAAAAGTGAGCATTGTAAGGCTACCTCGACAACACAAGGTTGTTTTTTGTCTAACTGTTTGATTCATATCTCTTCATAGTGTGGCTTTTTTTTTTTTTCCCTTCTGTCCTTTGAATGGAAGAGTAATTATATGCAAAGCGTCTTTTCTGAAGAATCTGTCTGATTTGGAAACCTAGCTGGGGAAAAAACCCCTAAAGTATTGCAGGACTTGCTGAGTGTGCCAGTACACTGAGTTGTGTCTTTCCTTATCTGTTCCCAAGCAGTCTGATGCAATCAGTCAGTCTCACTGAAATCCAGTGTAAATGGAAGAACAGATTATAACTCAGTCTGGAAAAAAATGGGAAATTTCCTAGCTTCTTGGCCGAGTTTAGTTTGACTCGTTATTTTATGGTTGCATCTGGAATTGAATGCTGTGAGTATAAGTTTCATGTTTGCCTCGTGAATGATTTTAATATGAATGAAGCTGGTGGAAGATGGATTGGTTAATATGTTAACTTCCTGCCAAGTGCTTTTTTTGTCGTTAAGCTCCAGGTAGACAGTACGTAGCTTCAGCTGCAAAATAAGAGAACTGCTTCACACTGACATGCAGTACTGTCACTGAGTACTTTTCATTGCAGCCCTCCCTAGAAGAATGAAGCCCTAAAAGGTTGTAAAGGTTCTGTGACTTCTTTGTAGAGAGTTGCAGAGCACGTCTGTTGATTACTAAGTGCACCCTAAGGGAAGGATTGATCCCAGGAGCTATTTTGTATAAGCAGTTTTTAAACTATCCACTTTGTTGTTATGAATAGAGTAGACCTAAAGTTGAGAACTCTTTTTAGAGCTGTGAAAAGCCTTCTCCACTTAACTATGTTGATTTTACACACTAATTTGTTTTTAATTGCCTTTCCTTAACTGAGTGACTTAATGGCTAAATTATAGCACAATGGTTGCTGAAACTTAGCAGGTGGCAGTTGTAGATTTGTACCTCCCTGTTCCACCCAGGGTCTGTGTTCTTTTGTGGTGAGTTAGTGTAGATGAGGAGGAGGAGCTTCTAAAGATGAAGGGCAATGGACTTTCAGATACTGCAACAGGATGACAGCATTCCTAATTATACTTTCTTCCTTTCCCATATTTTCTCTTTTTCAAGGTTGTGTAGGGGCAGATGTGAAGTAATACTGCAGCTAAGCTACTACAGTTAGAATGCTGTCAGCATTTTTCACTTTCCAGTGAAATGATCTTGTGAAGTCGGTGATTTAGACAAATTATTTGTCTGATGCTTTTCAGATGTGTTAAGATGACTGTGATCTAATTTGGTTAGATTTCTAGTATGGCTCTGTCCACTCACAGTAAACACTGTTTATGGTTTAGGACATTTGAAGGTAACCTATTTTTTGGACCAAGTAGCAGTGTGTTTGTGTCCTGGGTTCAGCAGTAGCAGTCATTGTTTTCCTTCGTAATAGTTGGTGCAGTGCTGTGTTTTTGACTTTCAGCCTGGGAGCAATGCTGATAACACTGATGTTTTTATTTGTTGCTCAGTAATGTATACTCTGACCAAGGACTTTCTGAGTCTCATGCCCTGCCAGTGATGAGGGGAAGCCGGGAGGAAGCAGAGACAGGATACCTGACCCAAACTAAGCAAAGGGGTATTCCACACCACAGCATGTCATGCTCAGATCCCACATATTTCAATATGCCATTATTCTTGTCTCATATATACACACACACAAATATATATGTAATGTATGCACACATCCAAAACTCTTCCCAGCTCCCAGTCCTACTCCCTCTAATGAGGATGCTTTCTTCTTCCCTCTTTTGTCTCTTAGGAGTTTTGGTGATGAAACAGAGAATAGGGAAGGTCTTCAGCAGCCTTCATTATTAGGTAACTTATCTTCCAGCCTAGAAGCTGGAGCCTTGAGTATTTCCTAGTTCTTTTCCCCATTTATGGGCAGAAGAAAAGAGGATTCTTCTCTCTCGGGTAACCTACATGTGTGGTTTGCCACATGTGTGTCTAAGTTACCAGCCGGTCTTAAACCACGACAGTTTGGTAATGAGCTTTTTCTTGCTCAATGTGTGAGAGCACTTTTATGGTAGATATTTTACAGATAATTATTTAATGGTGTTTTTAAAGATGAGTAATCTATTTGTGTTCTGCCCACCTCTCCAGTTGTAGCAGATAACACATAGTAGAAATTTGTTCTGGGCTACGTTTGACAGAAACTGTAGTACTTGGGATATGTGAATAATATACTTTTTCAGTAAAAAAGAATAAGATGGACTAAATGAGACATTTAAGTTTTATGTCACTTAGTTAAATACTTAACATACCCTTTTAAAGCACTGACTGGAACAAACGTAGTATGAAAATCTATAGGACAAAATAGACCTCACATTTTCTGAAGAATCACAGCATAGTGTAATCTGATTTATTTATTGTTACAGGTTTTTTACTGAGGTTTTTTACCTCTGCATATCATTTTTGACTTTGGGAAGCAGTTATTTTTTTTTTATTCATACGCATCAACTACAAACCACTTAAATTCAGCAGTGTAGCCTGTGCATGACATAGGGCAAATGTGGAAAGGAGTACTTTGCTTTGGGTTTAGTTCAGGCAAGCTGACTGAGGAGAAAAGTCAGTATTATGAAGCTTATAAACTACGCATCATCTGATGGTGTGAGCTACTGAAGTTTAGAATATACAGAATTATTTTGCTTTTTTTCATTGGTAGCAAATAAAAGAGGCTTTTGGGGAAGGATATTCCTAGAGAGTGTGCTTTACATGTGACTGCTTAAAACTGTTCTTCTACTTGGAGAAATTTCAGAAAATGAATCACTTGCCATGCTTATCTATTAACACTTTCCCCAAATACTTTCTCACTAGTTTATTTAATTGTTTTGAAGTTTTGAACTGTAACTTATTGAAGATTTCCTCCCTTCTTCCTCCCCCCCCAATTAAAACCTCCTGTTTTCCAGGAGTGTTGCTGGCTTTTTTTCTAGAGATAGGCTGTACATAGAGAACTGGTTACATGCTAAACATATGCATACATTAAGGATGATGCCAATACTGAGACTGATTTCTCCATATGAATGTTGTATAACATAGCTTTGTACAATGATGCTTCATCCTCTGTCAAGTATTACACTAGAGCTTTCTAAAGCGAAAGCTCCTTACAGATTACATTGCTGTTAGTATTCACTAGTAATAATAAAGTCCCTCTTGTATTTTAGTTTGTCAAACGTGTTACATATGCACCGAATACATAAATACAATACTTAGTAGTTACCATTAGGTGGCAGTATTGGCTTTGTAGTGGTAACAGGTCTTTGAGTTCTTGCTGCAGGGAATTATCAGTACAGAGCAGATAACTTCTGAATGTTATGCTGGTTCCACAGATCCTGTTTTCTCTTTGGTTCAGCTGCCAGGATTGCTGTCTAAATAGTTCTTAAATGTATTTAGACAGTTACTATAACAAAGCCTACTGAACTAAGTATCGTTTGAGTCTTGCAGTATAGTTGTGTGGATTCTTATTGAAGCATTTCAAGAGGTTTGCTTTGTGTAGCTTATTAAATATTAGAAAACAGGAAGGAGAAAATGGCTAGAATTTTGGGACACTGTAGGGTATTTTATGTTTTTTTTTTAAAATAGGGTAAGTTTGAAAAATGTCCCAGAGAGATGGTAGATGCCCCATCCGTGGGCACATTAAAGGCCTGGTTGAATGGGGCTCTGAGTAACCTAATCTAGTAGTACAAGGTGTCTGGGCTCATTGCAGGGGGGTTGGTCTAAGTCCCTTCCAACCCAAATTATTCTGTGATTATAATCATAGAATCATAGAATAGTTAGGGTTGGAAAGGACCTTAAGATCATCTAGATGACCTTAAGAACTAGATGATCTTAAGGTCCTTTCCAACC
>JARCZZ010023445.1:0-34432 GCA_030323915.1 Brotogeris chrysoptera | reverse complement strand
TGGCAGTGCTCAAGGCCAGGTTGGACACAGGGGCTTGGAGCTGCTCCAGTGGAAGGTGTCCCTGCCCATGGCAGGGGGTGGAGCTGGAGGAGCTTTAAGGTCCCTTCAACCCAAACCAGTCTGGGGTTCTGTGATATCCATGTGAGCAGGCAAATCCCACAGCAGATGAGTTGAAATAAAGACTGAAAGCAGTGAGAAGTATTGAGAACCACAGCCTTATATAAATATAGCAGTAAAAACCCATTCACTGGTTCAGAGAATGATGTGGATGACTTGCTGGTGATGTTATAGATTAATGAGCAAAAGGTAGAGATACACTCTTGTTCTGGTTTGTTTTTCCCAGCAGAACTGGGACCTGGACAGTGGTTCTGCTTTGCCTGCTTGGTGACCTCCAGACAAATTGTTCTCCTTCTCCATGTCCCCGCTTCTCCCTGGGTGATATAGAAATGATAATAATTAACTGACATCTTTGTAGAATGGGTTAACAAAAAAAGAAAAGGCATTTTATAGCAGAAGAAAACTGGAGCAGAGTGATAATCCATGGAGCTTTTTTGGCTTTCCAAGCTTCTTCAAGTGTTGCATTCCTGGGTTACTCCTGTGCTTGAAAGTCACCCCCTTGCCAAGATGCATCATCTGCAGATTTTCCACCTTGCTTACTGCAGGTTGTAAATAAGAGAAACCTGCTGACAGCAGAACAAAGCTGCAAGCGCCTGAGCTGGGTGAAGACATCAGCTTCTGGAGCCTGTCGTGCTTGCACTGCTCCAGGCAACGCTGATCCTGGTTTGCCAGGGGCTGGGTGTGCTGCAAATCCCAGCAATGCAGCCGGGCTCTGGCACTGAGCGGTGACAGTGGGAGAGATCTTGGCAGTGCTGTGGAGGGGTTGAGTGCTGTGCAAGCATAGGCTGAGGCTGTCTGAACTGCCAGAGGGTCTTGGAAGAAAGGAGCAGTGTTTCTGCATTAGTGACCACTTCCGTGCCCAGCACGCTCCGTGGCGCATCCATCCGCCCGCCCGACCCCCTGCTGTCATCATAGGTTATGGACAACAAGACCATAGCAACCAGACCAGCAGCACCAGGTGGTAACTAGACATCGAGCCCATCCACGTTAGAGTGAGCTGTTTGGGGGATTACACTTCAGGTTTCTATGGAAAAGACTCCCATAGAACATGCTTCCAGCCGAATCCCTGTGTAAACTGAGCTGAAGCTTTGAAACCTCTGTTCAATGTTTTTAATGAGTATAAATAAAGGTTTTTCTTTGCCATTTGCGTGCATGCAAACAGGAGAGGCTCTGCTGCCCTTTCTGTCCCATATTCCCTCATCAAGCCAATCTGTGTTTTTACAGGGTAAAATTGTGGATGTCTTGTAAAACTGTCTGAGAGATACTGAACATAAACAGTGCAAAGAACAACCAAGGTTTGATCATTTATCCTCTGCATCCTGTTTACAGATATAGACAGACACCAGCAGGAGCATCCCAGGGCTGCATCCCTCTCGGGGCCTGCCTCCAGCCTGGCATCATGCAGGGTTTGGTGCCATGAGAGGGAGTGCAGGGCAAGGGGCAGGATTTCCTCCATGCCACCACATCCACTCTGCATACTGGGATGATTTATGTATGCAGGGAAAAGCCGAGAACACTCCCACCTGAACAGTGCTCCTGACTCCTACATTCAAACACCTTCACAGCTCGGATGGATTTTTGCTCTCGCCCTTCCTGTGTTTTCCAGTTGTTAGAGGTATTGCAGCCCGCTGCTTACCTCGCACTGAAGCTCTGAGACCTTTTGTGGCTTTATTTCCTCCTGGTATTTGCCAAATAAATCACTGTATATTCACAAATCCTCTCCAGAGAAGTGATAGGAGCAACGTGTGGCAAACGTCAGCACATTCCATGCTCACACGTGTTCAGGTGATTTGCTGGGAACCCCCGGCAGCTCCTTACATGGCTGCGGGAAAGGCTGAGTCCCTCAATGGAAGCAATGAGTGGTGGGAAACTACCCCAGTAATGGGCAGACAGGAGGATTGCTTTCTAATTGAAGCCCTATACTCACCCCAGCAAGCAAGAGTAGATTTGAGGCAGAATTAGGCCTTCTAAGCTCACTTAAAGCTCAGGCAGAACATTACAATCTTCACACTTACCACCCGAGTGAGGATCGCTTGACTGCTGCAATTTATTCCAAATTAACAGCGGTGCGAAGGAGCGAAGAATTAATCTCATGATGTGGACTCGGGCCAATCCATCATTTGTCATTATGATCTTCTTGTCTTTTGACATTACGCATGCGTAAGGTTTAGCTCTGCTTTATTCAGATAGGAGTGAAAGCACCAGAAATGAAGAAGTGAAATGAGGAAGAGAGGCCTGTTCAAGGGAAAAAACAACAAAAAGCCTCCACGCAAACCTTGGTATTCAAAGCAGATACTGTTATTTAAACATAAAGAAACAGAAATAAACTACCCCATGGCATCAGAATTGTTATCTTGGCTGTGTAAACATGTGAATAAATAAATGCATTTGGTCTAGAAGACACTGAAATTAAGTTAACATGAAACATCTGCGTCTCCCAAAGCTGTTACTGACACACAAAACTGAATTCTCAATCTCCGGATCAAACCTACCATTACACGATAGTTAAGTACGTCTAGTTTAGATAAAAGGATCTAGATTACAAGAATTCCAGGAAAGCATGAAATGGCCAGAGCAAACATCAAAGCCAATCGCAGCTCATCAAGCTGATGTCCTTGTTACTGAGCCTCTGAAATCCATACCTGGGGCATTCTTCTTCCATGTAAGATTATATTCACAGACCCCTTTCCATTGTTAAGCTTTTAAGAACAATGCAACCACTGAGCTTTTCTTCAAAGTAAATGTAATTGGATGATTTCAGTGTTTTACCAAAGTGCACTTTTTCACTGGCACAGCCCTAGGCTGGTAACTGGCACAAGCAGAGTGACCCATGGCGCAGGGCTCACCCGGAGCAGCTGTGACCAATGACACTGCTCTGGTTGCTTGGAGCAACACCCTGCTCCTCCACAGGTCTCTGCAGGTTCAGAATTAGCAACCCCATTTTGTAATTGACCGCCGGAACTCGGGCCAGTTAATTCTAGAGTTGTTTAACTGAGGGCTGACTGTTAAAATCAGCAACCTGGTTTGCAGGGGACTGAGCAAACATCCCTCCAAACAAAGGACGACTCAAAGCAACCAAGGACCCTCTTCTGTGCTGTGCGATCCAGCAGCACTCACAGCCGCTGTTCTGGGTGTATTTAAAGACTGAAGTAGACCCAAAATATTCAGTGGTGAAATTATGTGTCTGAAAGGCATTGGGAAGGCTAAAAGATGGACTGCTATTTTTATAGTACTCTTGGCTGATTATTTCAGCTTCTTCTCTAAATAACATCTCAATGGTTGATGGTGGTAAATGAAGCCATCAAAGTTTGATGCATGTTCTTCTAGCAAAGATGAGTAAAAAACAGGCAGCCCATGCTGAGGTAGAAGGGAAGTAACAAGAGATCAGTGAACAGAGCTGCAAACAAGACTGACAAAAGTGCCTGTGAATACACAAAATAGAACAAAAAGTAAAAGCCAAGAGCACGAGCAGGGGAGGGCAGCAAGTGCGGTGTGACAGGCAGGTTAAGGCATCCTCCTTGGGTGTCCCCCCACCAGAGCACCAGCTGCGGCCAAAGGCTGAACCCCGATGAGGTTAATGCTTTTTCTGTACACTGTGTGTCCGTGGAGGTTTGTGAAACGTACCGGAGGGTGCTCGGGGACCCAGCTCAGGCACCTGCGAGCATCTCAGGACACACGCAGCAGGCACGGGGATGGGGCTGCGAGCGCTGCAGTCACAGAGGGACAACTAAAGCACTTTGTAAGAGGAGGAACCAAGGAACCCGAGGACCCAAGTTCATGCCTATAAGGAGGCTGGAAAATAATGAAAAGAAGTGGTCTGTAAATACACAGAAGAAAATGAGGTGACAACGAACAGCCAATATGGGACTGTACTGGAGAAAGCAGCTTCAGCAAACCTAGCTACCATCTTCCACACCTAACTGGTCTTGCCAAAGACAGGGAAGCAGCAGAGGTGATACTGTGACAAGAAACACAGCTCAGAAACATTAACTGTGAAGGTTTATAGGTGAGTGCACAACTGGGACTGCATCGCTACTGAATGTAGACAATACAGCCCACCCTCAGGCTGCAGCACTGACTGCTCTGATCAACTTGGGGGTGGAAGATAAAGATGGGAAGCGGAAAGCTTTGGAGATGGGATTAGAATTCAAACTGATCTGCAACGTTGGAGAAATGATGTGAGTTGTTCAGATGGAATTCAGCCCAGCACACGATGCTATTTTAAAGAAGAAATGTCAGTGCTTGTAAGCAAGCCAGGTAACCAAAGGTTCAGCAGTATTTGTGTAGGACAGGATTTGGGGCTGGCAATGGATAGTCAGACAGGGCTTGTTCAAGGAAAGAGAAGAATGATGGGGAAATCAGGAGCAGTTCAACATTATGTAAGGGACTGCTGCCAGAAGGAAGAAAATGAACTGTCTTTCATGTCTATTGTGACTTGTAATAACAAAGTGCATTAGAGGGAGGCAAAAAAGGGAAGAAATAAGCCTGACATTGTGAACTATTTTCTAATCATAAAGTTCGCAGAGCACAGACAAGGTGCTCAAGAGCCATTGTGCCATTTCCCTCCCACTGGAGTTCTAAAGGACAGGTCAGACCTATTGGCAGAAATGAGATAATCTTGCCTTTACATCCGGCGATGACTCCTCTGGGTCCCCTCCACAGCCAAGAGCAGAAGAGGATGTGGGAGCAGGCACAGGAGGTGCCCATGGAGGCGGCCAAGGGAACAAGGCACAGGGGGTAATCCAATGGGCAGCATTAGAAAACCAGGGAGCACTGGAGGGATCCTCATGCAGCCCCAGCCTAGGCCCTGCCTGCTCTCCACGGTGGAGTGGGGCTCCATCACTGCCTGCATGTGCCCACTGTAGCCCCACAGTGGGGACCTGGAGAAAGGCGCTTCCCAGGGGACCAAGTTAAGTACTCACAAGAGGTGATAAAATGGGGTAGCCATAACTTTTGAGCCCTCACTTCCTATCTAACCTAACCTGGATAGAATTCCATGAGTGTGGCCACTAGACTGATCATCCGCTGAGTGCTATGTGATGGTGAGAGGCCAGGCTCAAGCCTGTGGTTTCATGGTGTATCTGCCATGCAGAGAGCCCCATCTGACTTTCCTGAAACTCTCAAATCCAAAAGATAAACCCCTCTCTTTGTATCCTCGAGGGAATGCTGAAGTCTCTCAAATCCCATATAAAGCAATTAAAGGTAATTCTGTACGTTGCAGCTCAGGACTTTAAAATAAACCAAATGGCCATGGGGCAGAATTTGGCTGAATGAATCTGTAAGAAAGCAGAGCAGTAATGTGGCATCTGCTGCCGGTGTTAGTTAAGTGCAGACCCTGCAGCCTGAAGATCCCCTCACCTGGTCTGAAGCAGTAATTTTTAGCTGGGACAAAACACTGGAATGAGAAAATCATCCCCAAGCACAGACAGAAACCAAGAGACTTCTTTTAATGTGACCAAAGCAGCTGGTCAGAAATAGCACAGCTTTATGGCAAGGTTTCCTGTTGCCAGGAGGGCTACCCAGCACACACAGCATCTCTGCGATGGGACAGGCCATGACTGCAACAAACTCCTTCCTACTACAGAGAACAGATTTGGCTACCTGGAAATGCAATTGCTACTGATGTTGTGGGAGACAGGCAAGCAGCGGAAAGGCTTCCTGATGCTGAGCCATGCCCCAGGTCCTGCTTTCCAGCACATGCAAGTAATGTAGCACAGCGGTGATGGGAGCTTACCGGGTGCGTGGTACACATGGGATATGCTGCAGGCCCACCCAGTGGAGAAACAGGAAACAGCAAGCCCCAGCTACTCCGTTCCTTCATTTCTTGTTAGGATGCAGTGTGCAACAAAAAGAGCAGACACTCCAGAGCATCTCAGTGAAGACACAGAGTGAAGGCATAAGAGCACAGAAGAAACATGCTTTCCAGTAAAGGCTGTGCCATTTGTTGGCACCCACAGAAATGTTGCTACAGAACCAAACTGAACTGCAGTCAGCAGCTACCTCAGAGCCAAGCTAGTGACCTGAAAAACAAAGTCGCTGCCAAAACACTGACAAACCAGGACAGAAGATGGACAAACTGGGAAAGGCACCTTTTACCTGCTGTAGAATAGGAAGTCATTGCAAGATTGGGTGTTATAACGAAAGTGGTTTTAAATAAGCGACACCAGCACTCATATTTGAATGCTTTAGGCTGAGTAAAAAGAAATGTCAAGAGAATGCAGAATGGAATCTAATAATGCTAGTATTTCACCTGAGAACTGGATAAGAACACTTATGTTAACAGACTGTGGCAGAGAGGTCAGATTTAGAAAGTAAAAACGTCCTATGAAGTATGAAAGGCAAATGTGGGAGTGAAGAATTACAGCACAGTCCTGTCATTCCATGAAATGGCAAGATTAAATTGTCTGAAATGGGACTAAAATTGAAGCAAGATCTAGGACAAAACACTATTACAGAAAGTCAATGGAATTGATTTTAGAAAGGCAATAAACAGAGTCAATGGCATCATATTAATTAATGTACCAGAAATGGGATATTTAAAACTACCAGTCTAGATGTAACACTGTGATTTATCAAGTCCTCTATGAATTAAAGCGCTTGACCCCTTCTACTCCCATCCACTTCTCCCCTGCCCCAGGAGACCAGTCAGGAATTCACTGCTCAACTCTCCACAGCATGAGCTGAATACGAACCACTCCTGAAACTCACTGCTCAAACCTCACTGCTTCAGTGGGATGAGCAGCATCCTCTACTGCCAGAGCAAGGGCTTTGTGAGCATGTACCTGGGTAAATAAAGACCTCTCCAGACAGCCTCAGCAGCTGCATTGCCGGAGCCATACTGAGACAAGCCAATTTTAATGTTTCCCTGCACATTGTTTGCTCATGCTGTGGCGAGAGAAAAGGTTCTTTACAGTTGTTTAACCGGTAACTAAGCACCGTGGAAGCCACCTACAACATCAGTGCAGGCTTTAAGAAACAATCCACACTGGTTTATGCAAGGTAAGCTTAATGAGCTTGCTTCAGTAAAACATGAGTATTAGAACCCAATGTGCTCGAGAAAGTATGTGAGCTTTTACACCTGCAAGAACAATTCTGTATTTAATTAGGCCTCATTGGAAAAGGTAATCACTGTAATGTATTTGCACAAATACAGGACACTGTGCTCCATCAGCAGGTAATGTTCTTCATTAAAAAGAGTAAGAACTTTGTGCACCAGGGCAGAGGTGGTCCACTAATGCGGAGAAATCCAACCAAGTACAACTACCAAGTACAGAGCAACACATTTTGCCATTTTGCTGAGTGACAAAGCACATTCTGCTCAATGAAATCAACTCACCACTTATTTAGGATGATAATTTTTAATAATGTACCAAAGAGGAAAATTATCTGTGCTCTTCATTCTGGAAGGAAACTGAAGTTTCTTGTGTGTGAGTTGTACAATTCACTGTAACAACCAGTTACAGTACACAGCACAAGTCAGAAACATCCTGTGCATCAGTGTTTGGCTCTTAAAGGCTTTAGACCCAGGACACTCCCCACAACTCCCAGTGACAGGCAAAAGCTGGCTGTGGACCTTGGCAGTAAACTTCAGTGGCACCAGGAAGGTGTTTTCAGGAGAAGACGCAGGATGAAGGGAAGAGTGAACAAAAATGGGCGCTGAGCCATTGAAATCATTCACTCCCATATCACTACAGACAAAAGCCTTCCTTTGAAGCAGCACCCACACCTCGAGTCTTACCAGAAGGTGTTGAAGTAACACTGCTGACCGGCCATTCAGCTCCTGGAGTCTGTGAACAGATCATTCCATTGATGTGACAGACGAACATCAGACTAACACCTGCGGTACAGCCAATGAGATGAAGCTCTCATGTGAAGAACAACTGGTTTTGCTCTCCCACTTCACACACTTCCCAACAGGTTATAATTCTCATTTGTGACTGAAGCAAAGACCAAATCCACTAACTGAAGACTTCTAAATAGATATTTGGTTCAGTATCGAAGTTTCTATTTTAGTAACTGAACTCCATTAATAAATAAAGATTAGAAAAATCAAACCACCTTTTTCAAAATTCAAGGAAAATTTAATCAATATGCCTTAAATTATTTTACAGTAACTACAATACTGACAAGCATAACATTTTCAAAATGGTGTTTTTCTTGGAAGTACTGCAAAAGAGATTACTCTTCATCTACTAGTATGTGCACCATCAGGAAAAGAAACTCTAGTTGAAGTCATCTTCAGAAATCCAAGGTAACATATAGCTACTCAGACATCCAAATGTATATCTCAAGTGTGATAGAATTACAGATCCCTTTAACTTTTAAGCGTGTTTTCCAATTCATAATTTAAGTATTTTAAATCCTGAAATACTACCCCATCAAATGAACAAATAAATGAGACCAATGAGCTTCAGAGGATATTTGTTAAAATATAGGAAAGAGTCTAATTGCTTCTGCTCATTTGCGCATCTTGCTCTTGGTAAGAGGGGACAGGAAACAGGTTCTTTTATTACTGGAGATTTATTCAGAGTACCCCAGATCTACAGCACCTGCAGTTCTGGTAACTCTTGGATGAAAATCTATCCGTTTATAACTGCAACCCTTCTCCCTCCCTCAGGTCCCTAGAAACAAATCAAATCAAAACAGACAAACAAACCCCCCCCAAATGAACCCCACAGCCCTCAAATAACCAAAAGTTACTTGTCTAAAGATAAAGGAATGGAAAAGAAATTACATTAACTTGAGAAGCATGGACACTTATTAAAGCTATAGACACCTCAGGTCAATTGAAAACAGTATTCAGAGTCCCAAAAAAGTGAACACGAGACATTTGTTTTCATTGTTCCAGATGATTCAAACCAGGTCTAAGTGTCATGACAGCAACACTACACAGTTGTTTGCAGCTGCTTTTGGTCCAAGTGCATGTCCCAAGTCGACGCTTCCATTTTGGCCCACGGGAGTCCAGCAGTTTGGACAGTCTGTTCAAAACACGGAAATGAGAGCAAAGACCCCGTACAGCAGCGCGCAGGGGTATGCTACCAGGAGCTGTTGTCCTTCCATTGCTAAGGCAGAGATAAAGATTTTGGAAGCAGAAAAGCTGCACCAGCCAATGATTGCAACCGTGAAAATAATCCCCAGCATTCCCCTGCAGAGAGAAACAAAACCAATTCATACAGGCCTTGTGTATACCTGCTCAGAGGAGCTGCAGCTGGGCTCCTCCCAGCACCTCTTGCAGATCCTAAGAAAAATTTCAGCTTTCATAGTTGACATTAAATGAAATAACTTCACTAAAGACTTCGGAATGATATTATTCAATTATGACAGCATAAAAAATGCCCCAAATTAACTCTGTGCGTATGAAATGTAGAAGCGGTGAGTAAAGCAACTGGAGCAAGTCCTTTCTTTTCAGTCCCTAATTTCACATGGCTATGAGGAATCACACCGATCTTCTGTCAATTCAAATTTGCACCTTAAATGATGATTACTTTTAGACTTTACAGATTTGACAGACTTGAATATAAAATTGTGAAAGCAAACTCGATATTGTTATTTGAGTCTATGTATTTAAAAGCTGTTAGCTGACTTCTAGGCAAAGCCAGTATTCACCTACCTTTTATCTACCTGGAGACTGTCAATATTTATGGTTTTACACTTACTAAAGGTTCCTGTCATATTCAAATCCTATGCAGCTTCATCACTGCCTATGAAAATTGCTTTTAATAACTTCCTTCCCCACCTCACAAAAGAGGAACCTATTACCAAATTACAAAGTTTATGTACTTACTGCAAGGAAAACACAATTGCACAACTGGAAAGTAGGATCATGGGAAGAAGACAATATCCGAGGACACTGGCAACACAGCCAAACGAGACGCCCGTCATGCTCATTAAGTTCAGGAGGCAAAACATCCCTACACATCCGATTACACTGATGCCATACACGTAGCCAAACTGAATTTTACCAGCCTGAAAGTCAAGCAGAGCAATGCAGGTTAGTCACCAGAACGAGTAACACCTCCCACCAACACGGGGATGAGGGCAGAGTGTTCACAGAGCATCTGCACTTACTTGTGTGCACCCTTGTCCCCCACCCCTACATCCAAATTCAAGTATTTGGATTTCCCACCACCTGAATTCCAGGACGCCCATATGTTCTAGCCATCAAGATGTACATTTAGACTCACTTCACGTATTTTGATGAACAGAGTTTGATGGAATTGTTATGCTTTGATCTGAGCTGCAAAAGTCTATGAATTCTTCAGGATTCCATCAACTAGCTTTGCACGTGGGCTCCACGTAATAATCTCTACAGAACCAGGGTATAAAGACTAAAAAATTGCAATTTGGGAACTTCTTAACAAAAAAAAGAGCTAAAGCCTTAAACTGTGACAGATTCCACTGGCAGAACTAACACACGGAGATTCTAAACAGTCAGAATGGGAACTCTGCTTACTAACAGGTATGCAGAAAGCACCCATGCATCATTTAACACACAGCCATCCTGTCTTCATCCGTTTTTCCAGTGATGAGACGGATGCTTCCTTTCTAACACCAGAGTGCACTGACATAACAGCATGCACCCTGCAGGGACATAGGACCAGGTGGCCACTGAAGCTGCCACCATGTGCGGCTTCGAGCTCCGTTACCCACAGACTTCCAGATCAAGTTTATGTATAACCCACCTCTCTTCTTCCTCAAGCTCTATGGGAAACATAGGGAAAGTAATAATCTCTTAGGAAAAGAACAATGTATCTATTAGAAACACATTCATTAACTTTATTGGCCTAGTTTCCATAAATAAAGTAATTTATTAGAGTAGGCTTGAAGTCCCCTTGGTACCAAACCACTGTGTTCAAGTGTCATAGCAATGTGAAATTTTTGGCAAAAATTAAATGTGGTGCCTGAAGACATTCAGAGAAAAGAGCTTGTTATAACTATAGCTATAACTACTTCAATGACAAGGAAAATGTTTGATGCTTCTCTGTCATTTCATAATTGACATTTCTGAGTCATTAAAGTACAATCTTATTTCAATTAAGCTCACGTCAAAAAAGCTGCTGACCTAGTAACAAGGTATAAACAATCGAGAGCAGGTTTACTTTACAAGTGTTTCATCAGACTGACTCTTGATACTGAAAGTCATCCTTGACGTACCAGGTAATCTGGCTTTTTTCCCCAGTGTTTCCAAGAATGTTAACACACAAATGGGAATCTTTGGCAATCAGTACCTTACCAATAATAACGTGGCTCCAAACGCTAGACAGAAGACCACTGGTCCAGCCAAATCAGTCTCATTCATGATGCTGCCATCTGCTACTTTCAATGGGTGCAGCACTGTTAGCGTCTTCTGCCAGATGTGATCAAAATTGATCCCCAATTCTACAAGTTACATGAAAAGAATTATTCATGTTCATTTCAGTTTTGCCCTTCCTGTCACCCTCAGTTGCTTCACTCAGCTTATCCCCAAACAGGGAAGAGTTCTGGATTTCAGCCATAAAGCATAAGTTATACCTTCTAATAGAGGAGGCTCATCCTCAAAATTACTTCCATAAAAAGACTGTGCTGAAGTCGAGCTGTACGTCTGTGTTGGCTGGTAGATCTGCCCTGTGTAAGGCTGCTGCTGCTGCATCATGTCGGGAGGGACAAATCCACTTTGCTGAGAGTACTCGTAGCCTCCATACTGCCTGCAAGGAATGACATCGGATCATGGACAGGCACAGAACCGTATATATTTTAAACACCTCCCTGCAAAAGCAAAGCTTCTTTTCACAGCAACCAACCCTTCCTTCGTTTTATAAAGTGACATTAGATGATTCCCTTACTTGGATCCAGGCCTTTTGGGCACACAGTCTCATCCATCATTCAAACCCTCCCTGTTAAGCTAAATGAGATCATTTTTGCTATACACACTAGTATTGCTTTCTGGCTTCAAGTCAGAGGCCTGGAGAAACGAGCATTATCCATTGACTGAATCCCTACTACAGGTTGTAACAGAGTAGTAAAATTTTACATCTCAAACTTATTTAGATATTGGCCATTAAATACTACTGACATCCAATGCCAGCACTGATTTGCTATTTAGAAAGTCTATTTACAAGCTCACTGTCACAGAAGGAAGCTTTTCACAGTGACACTTTTGGTCCCCTCCATATTTAAAAAAAGAACATAGTAAAAATAAATCAATAGAGAAAAAGCCGTTTTCCCCTTTCCTTGAGCACCGCGTGTGTCAGGCATACAAGAAGAATGGTATGGACATTAACCATGTGATGATATGGAGGACATGATGCAGGGGAAGATAAAATGAGGATTTTCAGTTTCTATTTCACATAGTCTTGATTAAGTACTAACAAATCAAGTTATCCTGCCTTTGGAATACTTTCTATTATAAATGCTGTATGCATAAAAACATATACATTGGTATGCTTAAGCTGAATCAAAGTTACCCTCTGCTCCTAAACAAACTCCTAAGTTATCCTCTCCATTAATCATTTCCAAGTCTGACCACAGAGATTCTGGTAAATGTTTCCAAAACATTTAACTATGAAAATATACACACGAAAAAGAAAAATCCAGAACACACTCTCCTTCCTCTCCCTGCTCCAGCAGAGCTCAGCACAGCACCGAGATCCCTTTCCAGACACCAATGGGCATAGCCCTGCTCCATCTATCACAGGGATCCCACGGATCATGTACCTGATACAGATCCTCAGCCTGGGGTTGGATATTCCCAGCAGCCTCCTTCAGAGCTCCCCCAGCTGAGGAACATCCACCACACTTCCCTGCTGATGCCCAGGAGCCACCGCTGACATTGCCAGCTCCTTTATGGAACACTGCAGCTGATTTTCACTCCCTGCAGATGGACTTACAGAACATATTTCTCTTCCCAAAGATTATGCCTACAATCAAGACGGCCCACATATGCTTTCTTTCCATTTTCTCATCTCCGCTTTAAAACGTAGAAGGCAGAGTACTCAACACACAACTGCCTTATTCCTCCATTTACAGGTGCAAGTTATGCTGCTCACAGAGCAGCGCAGCAGGAACACAGCGACAAGGCACGGCGGGCGGCCGGATCCCGACCCTTTCCCGACCAGACCCCCCCACCCCACCGCACCCCAGGCTCTGCACGGGAGCCCAAAGGCGAGCGGGCCTTACTTGCTGTAGGGCCTCCCGCCGTACTCGTAGGGCTGGTTCTGCTCATCGATGCTGTAACTCGTCTGGAAGAACTCGGTGTTGAAGCTGTCAAACCCGGACATGGCACAGGATCTGCAACACAGCAGCGGGGCTCGCGGCGCTGCCGGACCGGACCGGACCGGACCGGACCGGACCCGACCCGACCCGACCCGGCCCGAGGGGAGTGCCCCGGGACACCGAGCGCTCCGCCACCGCCCGCGGGACCTCCCTCCCGCCCCCTCCCCCCCCCCACGGCTCCCCGCCCCGCCCCCCCCCCCCCCCCCCCCCCGCGGGGAGCCGCCGCCACTGCGCTCCGCTCGCCGGGAGAGGACAGCGGCCGCGGGCCCTGCGGAGGAGGACAAACCACCGCCGGGCAGCCCCGGGCCAAAGGGGATGGGAGGGGGCCCGCCTACCTGATTTGGGGTAGGTGACAATCCAGACGTCGCTGTCCCTCACGGGGAAATTGGCGATCTCCTCCATCTTCCCCCGGCAGAAGGGCGGCAGCCGCACCCCATTGTACTCGAAGTACTTGCTCTCGAACTCGCCGGGCGTGCTAGGGGTCTCGGCCTCGCTCTCCGCCATCCTTTTTCCCTGCCGGCAGCGGTGCCGGGGCCGAGGGGCGGTGTTGGGGGGGGGGGGGGGGATGGCTGCGGTACGGTCACGGCGCGGCAGCCGCAGCCCCCGGCACGCCCCGACGCACGCACCGGCAGAGGGCGCGGGGCCGGCGGCGCATGGGCCCCGCTCGCGGTGATGTCATGGTCGGTGCTAACGGCTGCGGCGGCTGAGGGGCCGCCTGTCCGCACCCCACACACACACACACCCCAAACCGACCCTTCCCGTCCTCCGGCGCCTCTCCTCTCCGGGGGAGCCCTCCATGGTGCCCGCTGGGCTGAGAGGGGAGGAGCGGGGGGAACCTGCTTCCGCCTCTGCTCCGCCGTGCCGCGGCAGTGCCAGGGCCCGGCTGCACAAGAGGGCGGATAGCGGTCTGAGGGGTGAGCAGCCGTGGTCGGGTGCACCGGGTAGTCACAGAGTCATAGAATCATTTAGGTTGGAAAAGACCTTTAAGATCGTCAAATCCAACCATTACCCCAGGACTGCCAAGGCCTGTCACTAAACCATATCACTGGTGGCCTCGTCTACGTGGTTTGCGAATAGTTTTAGGGATGGTGATTCCATCACTTCCCTGGGCAGCCTGTTCCAATGCCTGAGCACCTTCTCTGTGAAGAAACGTCTCCTAATGTCCAATCTAAGCCTCCTTCGGCACAGCTTGAGGCCGTTACCTCTTGTCCTATCACTTGTTACTTGGGAGAAGAGGCTGACTCCCACTGTACCACAACCTGCTGTCAGGCAGTTGTAGAAAGCAGTAAGGCCCCCCCGAGCCTTCTCCAGACTGAACACCCCCAGTCCCCTCAGCCATTCCTCGTAAGACATATTCTCCAGGCCCTTCGCCAGCTTTGCTGCCCTTTTCTGGACCTGCTCCAGCGCCTCAATGTCGTTCTTGTAGTCCCCATCCTCGCACTGAAGCCAGGCACAGCGCAGGCATGTGTGTACAAGACAGTGAGGAAGGGGGTACGCACCCACTTTTTTCAGCTACTAAGATTGTTTGCACCTCTCAATGTTCAGGTTTAAACCCGTATCTGTTTTCTACGCACAAAGCTTTTCTTCCTGGTCTCTTCTTCCCAATCTCTTTGTATCTGGTAGGGGAGCAGCTTTCATTACAGCATGAGGCAGGTGGGCTCGGGCCTGAGCACCCAGCCCCTGGCTGGGCAAGCACCCAGCACATCCCCTGCTAATTCTGACTTGCTCCCTGGTCTTCCCAGGCAGTCATCAGAGCTGAGCCAACAACTTACTTTGTTCAGAGGGCATTAGCAGCAGAAACCATCCCTATCCCAATACAGCTAAGGGCTGGTTACTGAGGGGACAGCCGTCTGCACCACAGCTGCTGTCTGCCCATCCCTCATCCTTCCTATTACAGCAGCTCCAATCTCACTGCTCCTAGCAGTACAAATGATGCTTAGGGCAGAACTCAGAACTCCCAAGCTTACGGAAGGGGCATGTTTGGAGGAAGATACACTGTTTGCACTTTTTGGGATGCCAACTGCAGTTTAGTTTTAGACATGAAATCTGTAAATGCTACCATAAGTGTTACATGAAGCTGATGTAGTGATATGCTAGTAACAGCATGTGACATTCTATTAACGCACCAAACCTCCGTGCAGTAGATGGGTGTTTATAAAATACTGCTGTTCAGTGAGGACACATGAACTTTTCTGACTCAGCCCAAACATGAGCCACAGCTGTGTGAGGTTTCAGCACATGACCCTGACGCAGCATTTAACTCTTCTGCTGAATGTGACTGAGGATCAAGCTGTTAATCAGCACTCACCATCTTTTTCAGTTGTTTGTGGTATCTGTAGCCAGGAATGAGTGCTCTGGCCTCATAATCAGGATGTTAAGGAATATGATCCCTTTCTGCTAGAATTTCCATGCAACCTTAACAAACTCAGTCTCTCTGTGCTTTAATTTCCACCTGTCAACACAGTGCAAGTACTGTAATCCACCTCACAAGGCTATGTGAAGATCAATCTCTTTCTTCTCATTACACAAGTTTCATGGTCTTTCTAGGAGGCAAGATTGATGCAAATTATTACTTCTTTGATGTGATCCTCATCAATGCAAGGGTTTGTATTTCTCTCAAAAGTGTTTATAACTGGCACTTCGAAGAGCCAGTTTCTCAGTGTCTCAGGCTGCAGAAGACCACTCAGCATTAAATTCAGTAGCAAAGCAAATCACTCAGTGCACCAACCCTGATGTGGGGCCTTACTGTATAATACTTCTCACAAATTTACAGTGCTTCTAAAATTATACCCTACAGCATTTCAAATTCAGCAGACTTGGGTCATGAGTACATGTAGAGGTCATATATCGTCTCTATTCTTAGCACTACGCTTTCCAACAGGCCATGTAGGCATGGAGTTCTGAACAAGATCAGCTTGCCTTACCACCAGCCTATACAGTATGAAGGAAGCTGTGGTCACTTTGCTGATGCATCGTATACATTAAGCGCAAAATGAGGGCAGGAACATAAAAAGGCAAATAACCAAAAACAATCAGCAGGCTGTCATATCACTTCAAGGGAAAAACATAAGAGGTGCATCAATATTTTTGGTGAGTCAAAGCAGAGATCACGTGAGAGGAGGACGAGCAGCAAATGTCAGCACTGCAGATTAATGGCTTTGCTTTCTCAAAAGGTCAGAATTGCAGTTTTGTAAACCCTCACCACAGATTGTGCAATGATAATTACACCAGACAAGACAGTATGGGATACCTTTCATAACTTGGCAAGCCGACTGTAAATATTTCCCCAGTGGGTTGTAGGTGGCTTTAGCTATCTGTACATTACTATCTCCGCTTTGAACTTGTGTCAGCAAACAGAAACTTACATAAAAAAAAAAAAAACAAAAGACCAAAAACCAAATAAACAAAATAAAAGATCTAATTTTTAATGGGGGATAATTTTTGTAGTGTAACTGTTTATGGCTGGGACTAAGCCATAAGGAAAGAAAATTTCAAACTTAAGCTGCCCTAGTTTTCATCAGAAATGTTTCCAAGGTGGTCTTACAGACACAGTGCTGGCCCAGGACACAGGGTAGCCAAGTCCCATTGCAAACTCTTGCCACTTCTGTAGGTGAAGTTGGGTGAGTTACTTTGCCACCCTTTGCTTCAGTCGCCCTTCTTTTTAAAGGCGGACAGAGACAGTTATTATTGTGTATATTTATGTGTTCATGGGAGAAAGTAGAACTCAATATTGATGCATAACAATGCTATGATTATGCTTATTATTAGTCCTACATTCATTATTTATGTCATTATTGAAGCAGAACTTAAATAGTCACTTAAGTAAACTTAGGGCACTGAAGGCAAATGACTGTTTATAGGCAGTAACTTATTTTTCAATGTGTTATGAGGGGCATACAGCTGTGCCCTTTGGATATGCTAGTTACATTATCTCTGTATAATGAAGGTTGTGCAGCTATCTCATATAAAACTGGTTTATCTTTGAGGGACTTGATTTGAACATCTCAGTGATTCAGTACCACAAAATTAATCAGTTCTACAGGAGTTTCTGTGATAGTTACAGTTGCAACGCCATAGAAACTGAATGTGGCTGCTTTAGCGCTACAGGTTGAGTAGTTTTCCCTTCTAAATGCCTTTGAATGTATCTATCTCAGAGCAAGCTGCTGTATAAATGGCACAGATACAGTTATTCCTGATGAGAATCAGTGAGAAAATTTTCATTTGTATTATGCTTCTAAAAGTATATTAGTTTGGGTTGTTGGTTTTTTTTAATCCAAACATGGGCATTGAGGTATAAGGATGGATAATCTTGAAGTCATGGGCTTTAAACCACACAAGACCCTATGATGAGTTCCTGTATGGAGTTTGAAGTGTATGCTTTTGTATCAGTCTTCTGCTGTTCAAACAGCTGCAGAATGTCATGTCCAGTTAACTGGGAGCATGTGTACATGAAAACACAAGTCTGAGCTGACTCTGCACGCATCAGGCTGTGATGTAGCCAGATTTGTGTAGTGATGTAGGGAGGCTTCGCTGCTTCTGGACAGCAGCTCAGCCTTCTCTGAAGGCTTCAGCTGTGGATGAGCAACAGCGTGTGGGTTTAAAGGCTTGGGATGGTATTGGACCAGGGCGCTGTGCTTTGTGATGCCAGTCTTTCAGGCACTTTCATAAAATCAGCAGCCCCTAGCAATTGCAGCTTTATAAATCTGGCCTTCAGACTTGGGAAGAAAAAAGAAAGTGTTAAAGGAAATTAGCTGCTATAGCTGTGCAGACATTTTTACAAGGAGGATGTAGATAGCAATGAAGTGTCACAGCAAAGAAAGGAGCTGCTCAGCTGTGCTTCTGAGAGTTGCTTTAATCATCAACAGGTGTTGGTCATGGTTTTAGGCTACTTACCTCAGAAGGTGGTATGCCTGTGCTATCCTAGACAATGTCTGATATGATTTCAGAAAGGTACAGATGAACAGTCTGTGCTACACATTCATTATAAAAAATGCCTTGCATCAACACAGAAAACCGAATGGATACACACAGCTGTGAGACAGCTTTTTGCCTTATTTAATATTGAATTTCTGGGAGAGGCAAGGCCAGAAGGAAGGTTAGAGAGACTGAAGGGGAAGGATTTAAAAAAAATAAAAGGGAGAAACAGATCTTTGCTACTGAGGTGAGCTACCTAGAATGTTGGGGAAGAGACAGAACAATCACTAAAGGACAGCATAGTCAGTCTTGGAAGAGTGGAAGTGCTTTGCCAGACAGAGGTGGACACAGGAATTGAGGGCCGTGGGAAAAGGAGGACAACATAAGGGGCCAAAAGAAAGTAAGAGCCGATGTATATAGTAACATATTCCACACTGAACTACTCTAAATATTGATTAGGACTTAAGATGAAGACACTGAAGAATATGTGACTTGAATTACATGGGTATCAGCATGAATGTGGCTATTCACATACTTAAAATGACCATGTGCTTTCATACTTTATTGCATTGATGTATCAGTAATAAAGGTGCTAAAATGAGTGGGAACTGATAGTAGTAGTATCATTAGTGACACAACTGTCATAATGTTCTGTATGTTTATGCATGTATGTATCACATACATATGCACTTAACTAGTCAGCTACTACTTCAGAACAGACGTGAGACAAGCTATGACGACCAAGAAAATAGTTGCTGTTGATCTCAGTCCTGATAGTTCCTCTGCAAGTTGTTCTACTTAATATTCTGTCTGCATGTGAGCACATACCCATGATGGTTGTCAAGGTTAGGCTTATTCTCAAAGGCAGAAAATCTGGTATTGTAAGTTACATCGCCTGAGCCTCAAAGCATGCACCTCAGAAAGTGTGATGAGAACCTTTATCTGGGACACTAAGCAACTGATTCACATGGTGCTCACAAATACACCCGCTTCTTATTTTTAACTCCTGGGGCACTCCTGGAGAAATGATTCGTGCTATGTGAGACACTAAACAGCAACAAAATGTATATCATGTAGACAGCCTGTTTGTAAGAACATAATTGTTATGGACTAGAGTCAGTGCAAAATCCTCCTTCCTTCTCCCTGGTCAGCATCTTTGGAGCAGGTGGTGTCTGGAACATGTTACTTGTGAAGCTGAGCTACAGTAGTGCTGCTATCCAACACTGACCTTAGCTGAACGCATTTATCACATTCTCAAGAAAAAGTACCTAAGATGATTTATCGTACAACTAGAGTGCTGCTTTTCAATCTTCAGAAGAAGCTTTGGGGGTTTTCTTGTCTGAGTCCATAATTTGTCTCCTGAGCTGTTTCCGAGTTACTCATTTAATTGCTAGGTGTGTGGTGAAGAGAGAGGAATTTTGAAGGACTGTTTCATCTTCTATAATTGTAGGCAGTCCCACCTTTACCCCATCAAGGATGACAGCCTCGATGGGGTAAATATCCTGGGCACCTATCAACTGCTGCTGCTAGATTCTAGCAGAATACTTAGCAGTGGGGAAGCATAGTGGCTGGAAAGAACTTGAAAAGGTGGAAGGAAGTGTGGTGACAGATGCCTTGAGGCAGATAGGTACTCAAAGCATCAGAATGTCATTCCTACAGCTCACAGTGTAGAGAGTACAAGTTGCAGGCGTGAGCCATGATCTTGCTGCCAGGTGAACAGAGGGTAAAGTAAATCTCCCTTGCACTTATTCGAGGCAGTAGTGCAGTAGCAGGCATAGGCTGCTGAGAGGGAGGGAGACACTTTGTCGTACAAGTGTTTGAATAACATTTCTTATTATGCAAAGGTAGTGCAGGCAGAATAGCTGATAGCACTTGAGAAATTGCAGATTAGATTTTCCCCATGTTTTACTAAGGCTTGTGTGAGTGGTGGCAACCACTGTAGTAGTCTTCAGACCATGTGTACTTTCTGCCTATTACTCCTTGTGCAAAGTGCACTCCCTGAAGGCTTTTGTGGCACAGGAAGGGAGAAGCCAGGCTCTTCCAGTATTCTTATGACAAAAAGTCTGTTGAGCAGGGAGCAGAGATGTGGGCAATGCCTACAGCATTGCCTGCATGGATTGCATAAGGCACAGGGAGAAAACCCCTCAGGTACCCAAGAATGACTACACAAATCTGACTGAACCTTCCTTGCGTGTCAGATGCCGCAACTGGTTCTGTGAGAACGGCTATATTAATTAACAGTGGCCTGATCATGCCCAGGTATATGTAATGAAGATTAACAAACCGCAGTCGTAATGTTCATATAGTAATACATGTTATATGCCAGACTTCAAAGCCACTCTGCCCTGCAAGTTCTGAAGAGAACTGAAGTGGAAGAGCAGGCTTCTTTAGTGGCACTTGCTGTATTTGGAAATGAAGCAGTTCATCTTTCAGCTGCCATATCTACGTTGCCTATTGCAAAGTTTAGAGATTTTTTTATTTCAGACTACCTTCAACTCCATCCTGATACTAATACTTATAGCTAACAATATGGGTCTTCAGAAAGTCACAAGGACAAGTGCAGTATGTGCTGGCATATGGCAGTGTCATGATGATTCTGGGCATATCGTCAGCTGCATCATGGAAGCACCTGAGAATAGTGCAGATGTATCATGTCTTCTGCAATCGGCTGTAATCATCTCCTGTGAGTGGACCTGTAATGAGGACAGAGGTTACAGTCTTTCAAGAATATGTCATATGTGCAGGTGCAATATGACTTATGTTAACCAGACTCATTAATTAAACCAGCAGATAGCTCTGTACATTTTTCTTACTGTGTATATTATAACTTAAGTAGCAAGCCTACCTGTTTGCTAAACATAATTTGGAGTCTTCGGAATATAGTAACCTGATATTATTTCTACCTTTATTATCATAGTTTTTATCATAGTATCACCTTTATCATAGTATTACCTTCATTGTCATAGTTTAGGTACTGAATGCTAAGAAAGCGTAGGTGTGGGGTATAAAAACCCAAAAGCCAGCAAACCCATAAGGCTGCAAATTACATACTCGATCTTGATTCTTTTCTCACTAGTTTCTATGGTACTGATCATACGAATTAGGGATGTAGGCTTAGTCTCTAAAAAGAGAAACAATACAAACCAGATGTACCCCAGGAGAGATTGCTCTGAAATTTAAGCATATGGATGGTAAATCTCAGTTTCCAGTCCCAGGTTTGCTTGCATTTTCTTGATATTCTTAAACCTCCTCTTTCTGTACTTATAAAACGTAGTGAATGTCTTTGTCTTAGTGTCTCAGAGTCTTTATGATGATTTTACTGAAGCTTCCTCCCTTATAGTAGCTTCTAAGCTAAATGTGAGAGTCCTTACCACATGTCTAGTACTGTATTCTTCCCACCAGAAACTCCAACTCCCAATACTTCATACTTGTTCAACCTTCAGTCACGCAGCAGAGCAACAGTGACTTTGAAAGACTATTACAACTTATTCCTCTTATTTGTCTTCTCTTGTAAGCTTAGTAACTCTGCTACCAGGACACGTATGTGTTACCACCTCGTGAGATGAACAGTACAAAGCCACTCAGGGAATACCTGATGTCTACACATTTAGTATAGTTTCTGTAAGACAGCAAGGGGGCATCAGAGTAATAAGAAAGAAGAAGGCTCAGGGGAGCTACTTTTATGACTTAGGAAAACTGAGCAAAAACTTCCTTTTCATTGAGAGGCAGCTGCAATACAAATGTAATTAAAATCTTCTGTGGGAATGATGTAGAGGAGATGTAATTTATTTTATCAAGCACTGAAACAGAGATGACAATTGCAAGGGAAAGAGGCTATTCAAAAGTAGCTGTTGCCCACTAAGTTCTGTATTGTCAGGCATGGGAATTTTTGACCTAGTACTGCCAGCTATGCTGGTTGTGTTCAGTACCTTGTGTGGCTTGAGCAGGAAGCTGTTCCAGGAGCAGAAGGCAAGGTGTCCAAGTCTGCTTGTGCTCGGATGCCATCTGAACTGACTGCATTAAGCCTCAGAAGTAAGTCTCATTTTCTCACATATGAGCCTTTCTTGTGTTTACATTGAAGGAACCTGAATGGCGGCCTGGGCAAACAAAGACGAAAACCACGTTTGTGAAAAAGCTTCAAATCCCCATCATCCGTCTCCTGGACTGTGTCCCAGGCATCATATTATACACTGAGTGAGAACTGAAGCCTCCCTTCCCCCCCTCCCCTCCCTTCCTATGGATGCTGCAGGCTAGAAAAGTTTTGGGGCCAGGAGGAGGGAAAGCTTCAGAAGTGCATCCCAAGAGTCTTTGGCCACTGCTAGTGGGCAAACAGAGTGCTGGGGGTATTGGCTGGTTTAGTGATGCTGTTGTGATTAGGCTGGGATTTGGAACTCAGCTCTAGGGCCCTACGGGTAATACTTTTTTATTAAATTTGTAATATTTCTCCCATTCTCTTATTTGCTTTTAAAAATCACAGTAGAGAGTTCCCCAAATTCTTGAATTCCACTGAATAGTCATAATAAATACAGCTCAGGTCACACATAATTGAAGATGCTCTATTCAGCAAAATTTTAAATAGCAGACAAAAATCAGGATATAATCAGATGTCACTAAATCTTTGCACCACTTTAAAATAGGTAATAAAGGAGCTTTCTTTGGATGCACATGAGAAATCAACATGAAGCATGAAGTAAGACGGAAGCCAGTCCTAAAGGAGCTGTGTGCATATGAACATGGAAGGCTTTCAACCACTGTTAGCACAGATAAAAGCCTCCTGGGCAATTTAACCCCAAGCCTACTAAATCAGCTACTAAATCAGTGATGGGTGTTCTGAAAGGCTGTGGCAGGAGGAGTGCTTTCATTATGGAGGTGATTTGGAGAAGTGTACTCCAATTGCAAAAGCATCTCCAAGAGTCTTACGCACTTAGGAACCTGTCAGAGAAACAGGAGACTATAAAAGAGCATCTTCAATTCCAAATATTCAAGCTAGCATGCTATGGAGAATTTGTTCTAGAAGTCTTTAAATACCAAGCCAGAGTGCTTTAACTTTTTGTATTGCAGCTGTGATATTCACATTGCTATTAGACAGAAGTGCTACTGGCACTGAGGTGCTAAATATCCTATGCTTTACAACAGTTATGTTTGATTTTTGAAATGATCACTAGGAAAAGGAAAATGCATGGGAGCACTCTCTAAACTGTAGCAACAGTGAAAGTGTTCAAGTCTTTACTATTCTCTTGCTCAGCTATAGTCTTCCAAAGTACAGCTTATTTATTTTTTTCTTCTCAGAAGCTCAAGATGAAGGTGGTATTCTGATTTGCTGCTGAAGATAAAGCTTTCCTTTGTAACAAGGGATTTAAAGGCTTCAGTTGTGGCAGTACATTTGGGCAGGAAATGCTCTTTGGGTAGGTCTGCTCTGCCTTTCACACGTAGACCTAAATCCATTATCAAGCTTCAACTTCTTATTCTTAAGGGAGGGATGTATATTCAAAAAACATTAGTGGTTCCTAAACTACTTAGGTATTCACATCATGAATTACACTGAAACTGGAGATAGCCTATAGAGATTCTCTAAAGCACCACTGTACATTCACTATGGGCTGTACTGAACAAGTAGCCTGCATTATTCTTGTCAAATTTAGTTTTCAAATGGTGACTATCTTTAACCAGAATCACTGCTTATTCATTCTTGATGTGGCCTTCACCTGAGAAGCATTGTTTTCAAGTGATGAGAAGTTGGGAAGCTGCAGTGTTTTGGATGTGTGTTCCTGTTCCACCAGCCAGAGTACATCAATAGCAATGTACATGCACTGTGTGAGCATCCCTCTGATCTGCGTTACTAGTAGGTCACCTAAGCTAGCTCAGTCACTCTTGCATTTCTATAGGAACCTAAACTAAAATGCATGTTTCTGCATTGCAGCAAATAAGGTATGGTCCCTTTGTTTTTACCAGCTTTGCAGTTGGGAAGAGTGATCTCTTTGAAAGGGGTAGCAGGGGGACAAGACGTAACTGCTCCATAGATGTACAGCCAAAGTGAAGTTTACAAATTAAATAGCGTGTCATTGGTCTTCAGTGATTCAATTGCTTTTGGTTTGTACTGCAATAGACATTACCAGTCAGAATTTCTGTGTTACAAAATCAATACTTTATTATTGGAAAAAATAATAAGGTATCCACTACTTGCTTCACCTAGTGGTATTTCCAGTGTTAGAGTACATGTAATAGCAGGGTAACTTCAGGCAATTAAAAATAAAGAAGAATACTGTAAACTTTCCTACACCGAGGTTCAGACAATGCAATTTTCATTCACAGCCTGAAACTGCAATTCCTGATGCAACTTCAGATGCTGCTTCTTTCAAGGGGGTGGTTTCCAATTGAGGGCTACAGATCTCATCTCTCAACACTAGTGACATTGAGCATAAAACTGCATTGCTCTACATCTCTCCTCTGTCACAGGGGTGAAGCAGTCGTGGATTTAAATATGGATTTAAATGGATTTTGGTTAAAAAAGGATACCTCATAGACTAGGTGCAGAATATGTGCAAGGAGAAAGCAAATAAACTGAAGAAAAAATGGCACTTTAGCTGTAATAGGGAATCTGTTTTCCTTCCCAGTACTAGGTACTGCATGACCTAACCTTTGTAACTCTTGTTTAAAATATCCTTTAATTATACTGCTGCATTTGCAAAAGCCAGACATGTGTTGAGTGCGGGTGTTTAGATTTAGCAAGAAATTCAGCCTGCCAGATTTTGAAAATCTGACATGAAATGGAATGTTCCTTCTTGCACAACAAACTAAATACATTTCTAGTTCTTTTGCACCTAGCATTTCTCACTTGATTTATATCAGTATTACGTTCCATGATGTTCCGTGCAAATGAAGCTGGAAGAAATTAATAAGAAAGGAAAATTTGGCTTAATGGGTCTGGCTTTGGAACTGAGTTACCAGAGCCCCCATTGCTTGTGCATGCGCCTTCCAGCTACTGAGATTCTAAACTCTGTATTGGGAAATAAGACTGCATTAATATGAGCTGGACTTCTTTCCAGATTTCTGCTGTTGGCATTACAAAGGAAGAGATGTAGGATTAAGAAAACAATAGCTACTGGTCTGCTTGTCACAATTTACTTGTAAATACTGTAACACCATTCACTTTTTGCTCTTTGACAATTTATATATCAGCTAAGTACTTGAGCACCGTTTTTCCTCCTGTAAATGTCTAGTGATACATTGTCCATTATATCATAATAAATCTTAATTTTAAGTGGAAAGCCTCAAACAAAAAGGTGTGTTTGTATACATGATTCCCTGTTGTTTACAAGAAGTGGGTGAGCAGTTAAGTCTTAGATCTGCTTCTTGCTCCTTCTCTGTGAAGGAAGGCAAAAGAGTTAGAATGAGAAAAATAGGAGCTATATTTTCTACGCACGATGTTGCATATGAATATAGGGGTAACATTCCGTTGCCCTTTGAATCTGCTGTTACGTAGCGAAATCAAACTACTGAAATACAGCAAAATGACGATAGGTCAAACAATATTCAGAGATATTAACTGGATCCTATGAACTGCAGCAAGGATATTTTATATACATTAATATATAGATTGTACTTTCCGATTCATCTATGTTTGGGATACACGCCTCAAAGAACTTACAAAAATTACATTATTGCAATGAAATGTTCTCCTCTGCTCTATAATCTCTTATTTTTTTTAGGTGCTGTTCCAAGATTTATAGGCCGGTTTATAGAGCTTTTCTTCGTATTGTTCTTTTTTCTAATCATGAAATGAACATTTGACAAGCTTGGTTGCATTTTCATGTTTTGCAGTGTTGCTCTGAGGATTTAACTTATTTTGTCATTCCAGGAAACTGCAAATTAACCAAGCTTACTTGACCTCAGGAATGTTTTTAAACAAAAGATAAAATCTTTAAACAGGATTAGGGCTGTCTCTTAAACTTAATTAAAGCAGCTGTTTTGTGTGCATTGGATTTAACCATTCCTGTTCGGAAGCAATGGCAGCACGTATTCCTGATCCCACAAAAAGCTTATCACATTAAAGAACAGTTTCAGACTCCTGTTCCACCATGCTTCCTCATGATCAGTTACTTCCCTGTCTCCTCCTTTTCCCCAGCCTCAGCTGTTCATTCTTGCTTATTTGCTTCTGTGCCAGCTTCTCAGTTGTGTTATTTTGACTGATTCTGTGGCTGCTCATTCACCTTTCAAAATAGACCATGATGATGAGATACAATGAGAGAAGATAAGCTGAAGTCGTCTGTAAGTTGAGTTTTAATTAGGAGGAAATAAAAGGTGTGAGGGTGTTGACAGTAAGTGCTTAACTGAGAATGATTTTATATTAGAGTCAGGCTTTTGGTTGGCAGAATATCAGTGAATGAAACACAATGTATACAGAGTAAGATTTTGCTTTACAAGAAAACCATAAATAAATATGTATTAGGAGCAGTACAACATAGAACTATTCCCTATTTGTATTGCAGGGTGCTGTTTCTTTGACTCAGAGTCTGTGCACTATTGACGGAAAAAGAACAGAGAAAGCTTGGCAGAAATGAAATAATCTCACATCCATTTTATTCTGAGAAAATAAAAGCATTTTATAATCCAATATTTAATTGGTGGTACATGGTGACCAGGATGATTATGATGAGCACATTTTCTTAGGTTTATTTAGAAAACAGTTAAGTGGTCATTCAGTTCCCTCTTCCTCTTCTTAAAGGTAATGTGTAGGTCTGAGGAATTAGTCACTTAGCTGCAACTGGAAGATCACAGTGAGATGCAGGCATAACTTTGTTTTGTCCACATCTTCTGTGGGTGTTTCTTAGGGAGCTGAATTGAACGTATGCACACTTTCTTCAGAGCTAGGAAGCAGTGTGTTATGGCTTCAATCAGGAGACTTGGTAAATTCTGAGGACAGCTTTCGTCTGGTTTGATTTCTAATGAAGGGAAAAGGAATGATAGTGTTGGTTTAAGCAGAAGACTGGGACTGAAGTTCTGAGTTCACTACAGCTAGCAGGTAACAAGGGAGGGAACAAGTGCATCCTCATAATAGGGGACACCATGGCCAACTCACAAGATTAGGACCTGTAGGGTTGCGTTTATCAGTGTTTGTTGCATTTTTAAAGGCTTTTTCAGGTCTTAGTCTGAGAGTTGACTGAAGTCTCTATAACTCAGGATGAATAAAGTGCTCATGAGTGGTTTGGGATACATACTGGGCAAGCTCTGCGCATCAGGCACATCTGTTGTGTCTGACACCAGACCTTGTATTTCCAGGATTCATCAGTAAGTGATTAACAACTGGACATCCAAGAGCTTCTAGCCAGACCTTCCCATTAAACTGCAGGGGAAACAATTCCCACATGCCCTTTCTATTGGACATTTGATTTGAATTTAAATTATATGAAGTTGTGTTTTACAGAGTGATTGGTAACTTTAGATTTGTCTAAAGAGCCTGTCAAACTAGCTATACCCCTACCCCACTGATTTAGAAACTGATCCAGGATGCGTGGTTTGTCTCTGCGTACTCCTTGAAAGAATTACAGAATTATAACTAATCTCAGTTGACCCATCACTGGTGACCTACATCAAAATATTTTTAGCTGTAGACTCAATAAACCTCTTAATGCCTCTTTAAGAAGGCGCCTGTGAAGAGTTTTCTTTTCTGGATTTTTCATTTTCCATTGGGCCAACAGCCCTTGGAGTACTGATGTAGAGGGCTGGCTTTCATAGCTTACTCATTGCTAGTAGATGTTTGCTATGAAGAGAAATGGTTTCTTGCCCTTGACAATGGTAGGAAGTCCCATGTTTATCAGTATTTCCACTTTGAAAAGCCTTTTGGCCAGATTTACGGGGACAGAGCTGCAGCACTTGCTGGAGGAAGGCTGGAGTGCTGCCTTGTGTTAACAGCAGCAGAGCATGGGGTCTGCTGCCCAAAAAGGTGAAAAGGAAAAGGGCAGTCAAGGACCCACAGAAGCTCAAGTGGTAGCAGTCCTAACACCAGGAAGATGGTAGTCCTGGTAACATAAAGCCACCTGATGTCACCTTCTCTTCTAGCAGCCATTGTAATGAGTCAGGAACAGGGCAGCTGGTGACTCCTGAGCAGGTGCTGCAGCTTGTACAAGATACCTGGGTCATGAAGAGTCACCCTGTTTTGTTGCATCAGGCTTCCTATGCCTAGAGGACAAAGCCAAGCATCTACAAAACAGTGCTCCTAAGAGTGACCTTTTTGTCTTTCTCTCTGACCTTCATCCTGTCCCTTGTCTAGCTTTGTCTAGCTAGACATGCCCCTAGGCCAGCTTCCTTGCTCCTTAGGTGGCACCAGCATGCCTTAACTCTCACAGCGGCCAAGTACCTCTTTAAGAAATAACCTCTCATCGTGTCTGGATAGCAAATAGAAAGGGGAATTTTACTTCAGTTGTTCTCTATTATAGTCTTAATTATGTTACAAAACATACCTCAACCTCAGTAACTATTAGATGTGAAATGCAGCCATTAAATGGATGCTTATAGAGTTTTGGATGTAGAAACAATTGCTGTAGACTCCAGTATGGTTTCCTGTATATCTGTAGCAACCACTG
This sequence comes from Brotogeris chrysoptera, assembly GCA_030323915.1. Lineage (NCBI taxonomy): Eukaryota > Metazoa > Chordata > Aves > Psittaciformes > Psittacidae > Brotogeris > Brotogeris chrysoptera. Next base: position 5,567 of record JARCZZ010023445.1, on the reverse strand, counting down.
TGGTCTGCAATTTGCCAAAATTGAGCAAACAGCCTAGAAACAGCCGATGTTCATGGACTGAGACCAACTGGATTTGCCTTTGTGGCAGCTAATCATGGCTGAATCTTGGTATTTCCAGAGACTGCACCATGCGCCTCTTTAAAGGGTGGCTACAAAGAACACTGACTCTTTTGTCACAAGGAGCCAGTAGAAAAGACATGGGGTAATGGACACAACTTACTCCTGTGGAGAATTTGACAAGAGCAAAATTGTTCACAATAAGAACAATTAGCCATTGGAATGATCTCCCCAGGGAAGTGGTGGACTCCCCAGTGCTGGATACTTTTAAAATTCAGCTGGACAGGGTGCTGGGCCATCTAGTCTCAGTCATGCTTCGCCTAGAAAGGTTGGACCAGATGATCCTTCAGGTCCCTTCCAAGTTGGTATTCTATGCTGATGCTTTTTAAGTCCAGGATTTGCATGGCACGCACAGAACAGCATTCTCTTGGTACTCAGAAAAAGGCTTAAAAAATGTAAGCAGACACCAAGGTTAGAAAGTGTCTATAAACACTTAGGTGTCTATGTAGTTAAACCATTTATGCTAGTAGGTTGTCACAGAGTAACACCTCAGTTTATAAACCTATGATGCAGGACAAGATCTAAAATTGTATTTCAGTGTTTCTGCTGTTAGTTGTTCTGTAGGTACATGTATTATTTTTTGTGGTACAATGGAGATAGGCAAAACCACATGGAAGTCTTGTCTGAGTAGAGAGCTATCAAAATATGTACCGTAAATTATGCCAGAAGCACAGCTTACACTGATGATACACTGAAAGTTCCCATGCATAAGGCATTATTATATGGCTGAACTTTGAAATGTCCCCATGCAATCATGCTAAGGTTCTAGTTATGCTTGGCAAACTTAATGCAAGATAAATACTAAAGCCACCGAGCATGCTATCCTTCTGTTTTCTGAATATGCAGAACTTGTGCTTATGTTGATCTTGGCAACAAATGAGATTAAAAGAGGTCATCTAAAGATAAGATTGCTTATCCCAACTACTCGTGTTCTTTCTTCCTCTTAGTCTCCCAGTTAATCTTCACTTACATTGCTGCATGCCTGGGACTAGGGGAAAGGGAAAGCAGTGGTGCTTCTTCTGAGCTAGTCTGGAGTTATCTCCCTCTTCCACGGAGCATCCAGAAATGATTAAACAGTTTTGTGTGGTGGGAAAAAAACCACTGTTGTGTCCAGAGGCAAAAATGTAAGAGCTTGCTAAAGGAGAGTGAATCTTCTGCCTGGCACATGTTGCAGCCCTTATGACCTTCCTGTGGCCTTGCTGTATTTCCTGGGAATAATCAGTCTTGCACAGTAAGATACATAACATCCCCTTTTAGGGGTGTCAGAGAAGGGGTTGATCTGCTGTCTATCAGGGCTGCGGTGTCTTACTCCGATCACCATCTTTTGCTGAAGTGAGGAGCACAGTTCAGCTACACGTAATGAGTTTCTGTCTGTGCTTTGCCTAGGTGTGTGTGCACACTGAGGAGGGCTGAGTGGCAAATCAGTGGGCAGTCTAGCTAGCAGACAGTGACCGCATTCCCTGGAAGAGGAGTGGATAGAAGTAGGGAATTTTCTTACTCAGACCTTGATTTCAGTGAGATTAATCTGAGTCTTTGCTCTTAAAATTGATGGAGGAGAACCAACCTTGTTTCTTGCATTGACTAAAATAAATACTTAGTTAGGAAAAGGACGGTTACTGTATTTATTTCTATTTTTTGAGTAATAGAATCCGTTCCCCTTGACAAGTCAGGACCAGCTCTATCACTGTGGGCAAAGTTGAAGTTAAGATTTTCTCTGAACGCACCAGATGGGAATTACGATCAAAGTCTTGTTGTTTCACAACACAAATGACATGTCACTCCACAGCCAAATTTCATATCACAAGCCAGCATTCAGCAGCTGGGAAAGAAGTGAGGGGAGTGGTGAGCATGGGGTGATGGTATGACACAGTGACCTAGATTAGTAAATTAGCATGGATTAGGGAAGGGAAAGGGAGAAAAGGATTTTGTGCATTTGTGCACTGTACATGGGCAAGAACTTAAGGCACAAGGAAGTGACAATTATTGTTTTGTAAAACAACTTAAGATTGTTAGAAACATAAACTGTGTGGTCCACTGCAGCATTCCTCAGAGTGCACACACACGGACATCAGAAGTACATCAGGGAGTGTCTGTATGTGCCTGGGGTCTACCAAGAGCAGATGGGGAAGGATGCCAAGAACCCCCCCACTTTTGTCACTGCGGAGACAGAAATGGCACAAGGCTGGACTCCTGAAAGAACTGAAGGCAGATACCGGAGCAGTCTGGTTTCCATGTCATGTTTTTCTGTGGGAATACCAGAGGGTAGAGGAGGTGAAGGCCAGTGTCTTCCCATGCCAAGGGCAGCTGACTGACCCACTAACAAGCTTTGGCAGCCACTGTGCTGTGCTCTGTCTCTCACATAGCTGAGGGAGGGAAGCAAGAGCTTCCCACAAGTCACAAGATGTTTATAAATGTGGCTCAGCACCCACAGCCTTGCTGCACTGACCCTCATCTTAAGGTGAAGTTATGCTATAGGCAGAACCAATGCACCTCCTTGGCTTCTGCCAAGAAGGGAAAAACTGCCTCTGGTAGCCAATTCAGCTTTCTAACACAGTAAACTACCCACTTTCATCTTTCGGAGTTTAATGAATTGAATTGTCTAAGCCTAGGATCAGAGAAGTAGCAGGAGAAAGAATGGAAGATGGGGAGCATACAAGAATGGAAGATGGGGAGCATACAAGAATGGAAGATGGGGAACATACAAGAATGGAAGATGGGGAGCATACAACAATGGAAGATGGGGAGCATACAACAATGGAAGCAGAGGAGGAAGAAACATATAAATTGGAAGTGAGATGAGAGGCAAAGGGATAATCATAGAATCATAGAATAGTCAGGGTTGGAAAGGACCTTAAGATCATTCAGTTCCAACCCCCCTGCCATGGGCAGGGGCACCTCCCACTAAACCATGCCACCCAAGGCTCTGTCCAACCCAACCTTGAACACCGCCAGCGATGGAAAATATGGAAGTATTGGGAAGAACCCTTGGTCTTACATTAAAATCGAGCTGGGAAAGATGTCAGTACTCCTGGTCCAAAGAAACATCTACTAGAAGCTGCGTAATTATTTATTTCAAAATAGGAAATCTTACAAATAAGGACAAAACAGTGAGGAAGGTCCCAGAGCACAGGGTGTCCCTGTACAGGAGGGGTTTGAGCAAAACTCACTGAGAAAAAGGACAAAGTAGCTATTACAGAAAAGGGACCAAGAAGTGATAAGCAACCACCCATATGTCCTAGGAAACCAGTCACCTATTTCTGTTGTGAAAACAGTGGGTGTCTGTAGATGCCAATGGCAAATATTAGGGTGAGGCTTAAGGTGAATAAAGGCTGTGATGTCCTATATGTGGCTCTCAGTTTAATTGTCACTGGCCTTGTCTATAAGCACAAGTGAAGATCAAAGAGGAGAATTATTCAAACTCTTGTGATTTAACATTTGGCCAAAGAATGAACAGATAAAAGTAAAGTTTTATATCAGTTCCACTTAAGTTACAGACATACAACGTAGAATAATTTCTTCCTTCAGAAAACTCAATCTCATGGAAATAAGAAATCACAGGAATGTGACAGTTTCAGTAATTTTCCATGACAAAAGAACAAAAGGATTGCTTCAAGTCTAATTTTTAACTTTAATAGCCAGTTCACTTCCAGTAAGGTAAAATATTTAAAATCCTTTGGGCTCCATATTAATAGTAATTTGGTTCATATATTTTAACATTACCAAATTCAAGAATTTAGTCAAAACTCCTTGTATGAATTTATTTTTCTAGTGACAAATTCTAACCATATATGCTTATCGAAGTAAAATCTGTATTACAAAATGTGTGTTGTTATAGGCTGTTCATTTAACACAGGACAATGGCCCTGTGGTATGAATCTGACTGAACTGATTCACTGAGAAGTATAAAACCAGTAAATGTACAATGAGAATGTGCATGCATTAAAACAACAAAAACAAATCTGTAGCAGTCAGCTCTGACCTATAAAAATAACTCTAAAATTGACTTCCTCTACATACAATGTCAAATTCCTCGATTAGCTACGAGTTAGTTTCAGAATGATTCAGTTAGAACAGGGAAATGAGACGCTTGTATTTGAGCAGATGAATCTTGGGATGGGCTGCAATTTAGACAACTTTTGTCACTGCAGTGGCTTAAATGATTCCTTCAGTCTCTTCCTATGGAGGCCAACAGAAGTTTCTTGAATGATGCAGACCCTGATGCTGACATTGCTTATGCAAGCTGTTGCTAGCTGAAGAAGTAACCGTAGTTATATTTGAATCATAGACAGTAATGGCTCGACTGTGGGGGAAGAATCTATCTTTCACTTGTCATCTTACATACTCTCAAATCCCTCAATAATTTGTTCTGCTGAGTTTCTTATAATACTTCCGGATAACAGTAGAGAAGCGGTAAGCCCCATAGCAGGGGGAATGGAGCTAGACGATCTTCCAACCCTAACCATTCTATGAACTCCTTAACAAATGCTGACTTTGTAGGAGATGGTTGTTTAAGTGCTCCTTCACCATCATGCCCTACACTGTTGTGTGAAACCCAGGCCTTAATTCTCCAAAGCCTTATGCCTCTACTTAAAGGATGTACTGCAGGGTCTTTAGTCAAAGGAAAAGCTTTCACTGACCTCACTTACTCACTGTAAGATTGGAGTGTGAGTTTGGGTGTACTATGAGAAAAGCCTTTTCATGTAACTGTTTCATAATTGATAAGGTTTCATTGGTCTGATCATACTAGTCACTGCCTGGGGACATTGGGCAACTTCTGAGCATTGTACATATAGGAGACAACAAAAACGACTACCTGGCTTTTTCTGCTCTCAGTGTCTGCCCTTTCCTTTGCTCCTCCTCTTTGCTGTTTTCTTCAGTCAAAGACGGACCTAGAGCCCCTTTCTCTGGTCATGTTTTAGCAAGGGAAGAGAATGGCAACAGTTACCATCCTGTCATTCCTAGGGTACCGTGTTTGCTCAGGATCACAGCTCGTTCCTCACCCCAAACCATACCACAACTACATGCAGCCTCTGTTCCACTTACCACTGCTCCACAACTGAAGTTCAGGCAACCATACCTCTCAATGGCATGTCTCCTTACAGTTAAAAGCTGCTGCCCTATTTTATGGGTGCAGGACAACACTTTGTCTTTCTGGTTCAAATTTTATATTTTTCTCACTGAAAATCATCACTGGAGCAAGGGGGGACCACTCAAAGTAAAAGTGTTATTCAAGCAGAGCAGTTTACTGATTCCTAAAACTAAATGCAAATTCACCAGCAGATTTGAAATGTGAATACAATCACAGAATCATAGAATAGTTCGGGTTGGAAAGGACCCCAAGATCATCCAGTTCCAACCCCCTGCCATGGCCAAGGACACCTCACACTAAACCATGCCACCCAAGGCTCTGTCCAGCCTGGCCTTGAACACCGCCAGCGATGGAGCATTCA
>JARCZZ010023444.1:0-11825 GCA_030323915.1 Brotogeris chrysoptera | reverse complement strand
TGGGTCGGGCTTGGTGAGCAGTTGTATTCTCTTTCCTTGTATTTCTCTTGTATTGTTACTGGTGGTAGCAGTAGTGAATTGTGTTATACTTTAGTTACTAAACTCTTCTTATCTCAACCTGTGGAAGTTTAATTCTTTTTATTCTCCTCCTCATTCCCCCGGGACTGGGGGAAGTAAGAGGGGGGAGTGAGTGAGCGAACTGGCTTAAACCACAACAGCGCAAAAAGAACTTTTTCTAGAGACTTCGATTCAAGGAGATGCAAGACTGACTTGGATAGAATTGGCGCTTACTTAGTTATTCATCAAACAATGCTTTGGCTCTCCCATCAAAATGTAATATATCAGAGTATTACCCTGAAAAGGGAAATGAAAGTTAATTGAAGTTGCTTTCCTTTGTTACTAAAAACAGTCCTACCAAAAACTGTTAACCACAAAAGCCTCCCAAAGTATCTTCTGTTATTCTAGAGTTTACTGAGATCTTGCTCCATTGCAGAACAGTTTGTATAGGCAACAATGTTTATTGGTGCTTTTAATTTCCTTTTTTGTAATAGAACTTCCTAATTCTTAATTTATACTATAATTTCAAGCACATTTTGTATTTTCACCATGCTTTCTTTGAAAGAGAAGACACATGTATCTACAACTGATTTTCAAAGATGTATCAATTCTATATGCTTCATTGAGAACATTTGTTCACATTATTGGAGACCATGACTTTGCCAAATAATGCAGAATAATAGAATGCGACATAAGTTAGGTATAGAACATGAAGGTGTAAGTAAATAGATTCTATTGGGTGGATGCATAAATAAGCACATGCACACACAAAAAATAGGTAGAAATTATTTTCATCCTAATGATTTCTGGAAAGACTAGAGTTAGATTGATTGCCTTATTTTTATGACAAATCTATTTTTATGGCAGAAATTCTTCTCCTACTTATACCTCCAGATATGAGTTGTTAGGAGGCAAGAATCTAGGAAAAACTACTTCAATGTATTTAGTTACAAAGAAATGGTTCCTTCTATGTATTGCTTCCCCCAAAATGGCTGTCCTGAGGAAAATATGAGAAAGTAGGGAGTGTATTATGTATTTTTTATAGCTTTATTTCATTAATATGCCATTTGATCTCATAAATTATTAATATCTGAATTAGATCAAATATGCCTATGTGCATTCAGAGGGCAGCTGCTAATGCTCTACTGAATACAGGAAAACTGTGATTACATTTACAGTTCTGTCACAGTTTAATTAAGTCATGTTTAATTAAGTACAATTAGTAACATATTAACATAATAAGATAATAGTATTTCTAAGTCTGTACTCTAAATATTTCTATTAATACCTGTAAATGGTTGTAATAATCAAAATATGCAATAGGATATTTTTCCAAAATCATTATATAAAATGTTGCACATCTTTTAAGTGCTTCTGGCAGAGAAAGAAATCTAACTGTTCTCAAGGCATGCAGAAAATAGACATTAAAAAAAAAATAGAAATTAGCATTTCAGTTTGAAACTATTTGTAAAATTATTTTTCAGTTTTGCTTTGCATGTAAATCCAAACATTCTTATTTTTAATAGAGAAATATCTGTTTTTCCCATGAGACAATTATGTACTCTTGTTTCCTAGTCAAACATGAAGAATACTGCTTTACTAAGGTATATGTAATTCATGTGATTTTGCTCCTGTTCTTTAATCTTAATTTTCACTACAGTGTCCACATGTACAAATACTTTGTCAAGAATGAAAAGAACATTCACCTGAGCTCCACATTGTTTCTATTGCAGGTTTGAAAGATGTCAAGGGAAGCACCAAGACACTGATATGAACTTCTTTCACTGCATCTGAACACTTCTTGCCGTTCCCAGGACAGTTGCTTCAACACTACACAACTGTTCTCCCACTCAACAGATGTCACTCCCCATACTGTCATCTCACAGACTCCTCTTTATCACAGCAGCCCATCACTGAGGAATAAAAACCATCTCGCACTGGTTGAAACCCATACACTGGGAAAAGCTTTATTAGTTTAGACTTAGTGTGCAACTATCTTCCTATTTTGGAGAGCTGGGCAGTAGACATACTTACATGCACACACATACACACATCCCCTTGCATGCGGACCATTGCTTTGAATGAAACAGGTTGTTTTGAAATCCAAAATAGTCTTCTAAAAAACAAAAACAATCTCAATAGAACCTTAGAACAAATTACAAGAAAGCCCAACTCTAAAAAGCATAGACACTTAGTCCAGTCCTACTAATAATTATTAAAGTCAGGTACAATTTACAGTTGCTAGATGGCATAAATAGCTTTTGCAAATTATTTCTGAGGAGACCCCCAAATCCAGTTCTTTCAGAGTCAGAGAAATCTTCTAATTGAATGAACTTCTGAGTATAAACCTAGTCATTACTTTGGGCTGTTATGGAGCTAGGCAACCAATTCATTTTCTCTTTTCCTGTTCAGTTTCTGCACATCAAAATAAATTACTCCACATTAAATAATGATTCTAATTCAATATAAGAACCAGACACAGCAAATATGTTTCTTAAAATCTTGTTTTCTCTCCAAGCTGGTTATTCATGATAGAGTTAAGAAACTTTTTTTATATATGACATACAAGTATAGTGTTACATGCTTTTTATGCAACCACTATATCAGTCTCTTAATTTATAGGGTTTTTTCTTGCATACTTTGAAACAATAAATCAGAAAAGTCTCTCAGCATAAACCAGACATTTTCAAGTACAGTTTCCTTTACTTTCTCTTCCAAGAAAAAAAAAATCTTAAGAAAGTAGCATAAATTATAATCTTTTTGATATATATCAGAAGTGTATCTAGTTTCTGTATATACTGGCTGCTTACATATGATATAGAATTACAGATTCATAGAATAAAATCATGGAATATCTCAGGTTGGAAGGGACCATAAGGATCATCAAATACAGCCCCTACTTCTTGCCAAGCAACTTAAAAATAAATCATGTGACTAAGAGTGCCATCCAAATGCTTCTTGAACCCTAAGAGGCTCGGTGTTCTAACCACTTCCCCATGGGGCCTGTTCTAGCGACCAACAGTCCCTTCAGTGAAGACCCTTTTTCCAATTTCCAACCTGAACTTCCCTTGACTCAGCTTAATACCACTTCCTTGTGTCCTATCTCTGCTCACCAGAGACAGGATCAGCATCTCCCCACTGCTATCCCCCTTGAGGAATTTGTAGACTGTAATGAGGTCTCCCCTCAGCCTTCTCTCCTCCAAGCTGCACAAACTGAGTGATCTCAGCTGCTCCTCATAAATCTTGCCCTTAGGACCTTTCACCATCTTAGTCACCCTCCTCTGGACACAGTCTAATAATTTTACACCCTTCTGACATTGAGACACCCAAAAGTGCACATAATACTTGAGGCGGAGCTGCACCAGTGTAGTATGGAGTGGAACAATTGTCTCCCTTGACCAGTCAGTTATGCTGAGCTTGATGAACCCCAGGCCACAGTTGGCCCTTTTGGCTGCACATTATTGACTCACATTCAACTTGCCATCAACCCAAACCCACAGATCTCTTTCTGTGGGGCTGTTCTTCAACATCTCATCCCCCAATTTGTACTTATAACCAGGATTATCTCATCCCAGGTGGAGAATTCAGTACTTGCTCTTGCTAATTTTCATATGGTTGGTGAACGCCCAGCTCTCTAGTATATCTGGATCTCTCTATAATCCCTCTCTACCTTTCAGAGTGTCCAAAACTCCTCCTAATTTAAGTTTGTTAACAAAGATACATTTAACCTCTGTGTTCAGACCATTTATAAAAACATTGGACAGCACAGGCCCTAAAATTGATCCCCGGGGAGCCCCGCTGGTGACTGGCTGCCAGGCTGGTGTAATTCCATATGCTATAACTCTCTGAGCCCAACCCATCAGTCAATTGCTCACCTAACATGTCAGGGACTTATGTACCTGTGTCCTGGACATTTTGTCCAGGAGGTTACTCTGAGAAACAGTATCAAAAGCTTTGCTAAAATCCAAAATCACCATATCTACTGGCTTCCCTTGGTCAACTGGATGGGTGACCTTGTCATTAAAGAAAACCAGCCATCTGAAGTGTATGTATACCAGTGCACACAGCCTGGGGAACAAACAGGAGGAATTAGAGCTCCGTGCTCAGTAAAAAGTTATGATATCATAGGAATAACCAAAATATGATGGGACAGCTCACATGACTGGATGATCGCAATGGATTGCTATAGGCTGTTCTATGAAGACAGATTGGGTAAAAGAGGAGGAGTCGTTCTTGCTCTATGTTAAGGAGAACCTTGAATGTATAGAAGTCACAGTCACTTGTGGAAACTCTATTGAATGCCTCTGGGTCAAGATCAAAGGGGTCATCTCTGAGGGGAATCTTACAGTAAACATCTACTATCAGCCTCCAAATCAAGACAATAAGGACAACAAAGCAAGATTTGCAGAAAAACAAAAGCTTAGTTTGAATTAAGTTTGGCCAGAGGTATAAAAATACAAGAAAGGATTCTGCAGGTATGTAAAAAACAAGCAGAGACAGATGGAAAATATTAGCCAGCTGTAAAGGAGAGGGGAATTATTCACCAGTAATGTTTAAAAGGCAGAGATTCTTTACACTTTCTTCACCTGTTTTGACCAGCACTGGCCTTGGGAGCAAAGCTCAAGGTTAATGCAAATACACACTGCCAGAAGGAAGAATTAGTATGTGAATTATTGCAGAAGCTTGACCCCTACAAATCAATGACCTCTGTCAATATCCACCCAAGAGTGTTAAGCGAGTTGGCTGGCATTATTGTGAGGCTGCTTTCCATAATCTCTGGGAACTACTGAGTTCAGGGGATGTCCCAGAAAACTAGAAGAAAGCAAATGTCACCCCCACCTATAAGAAGGGCTTCAAGGGGGCTCCAGGAAATTGTAGACACATCAGTTCCTGTGACAGTTATGGAGCAAATCCTCCTGGGGACTATCATGTGTTTGGGAAAAGCAGCATGGGCTTACTAAGGGCAAATCGTGCTTGACAAAGCTGACTGCCTTCTGCAACAAAATAATCTTCTTTTTTGATGTGGGGCAAGTGATGGACATTGCATATCTGGATTTTTACAAAGCTTTTGATGCAGTTTACCACAGCCTCCTCCTAGAGAAACTGACACATTTTGGTCTACACAAGCGGTCTATGTGGGAGAGACACCCTGCAGGATGACATGGACAGGCTGGAAGAATGACCTAATGAACCTTATGAAGTTCAGCAAGGACAAGTGTAAAGTCTTGCACCTGGGTAAACACAAACATGGAGTGCAGCACAGGCTGGGATCTACTTACCTGGGGAGCAGCTCTGTGGAAGGAGACCTGGGGGTCCAGGTGGATAACAAGCTCAATGTGAGGGAACAGCGTGCTGCTGTGGCAAAGAAAGCCAACAGGATTCTGGGTTGCATCAACAAGGGCATCACCAGCAGAGACAAGGAAGACATCATTCCACTCTACTCAGTATTCCAGTGATGGCCTCATGAGTGCTATGTTCAGTTTGGGTCCCTGCTTTACAAAACAGATGTGGACAGGCTGGAAAGTGCCCAGAGAAGGGCTACAGAGATGTTCAAAGGTCTGGAAAGGCTGCCATATGAGGAAAGGCTGAAAGAGCTGGATTTGTTCAGCCTAGAGAAAAGGAGGCTCAGGGGAGACTTTATCGCCATGGTCCAGTACTTAAAGGGTGACTACAAAGAAGATGCAGACTCCCTTTTAACAAGGAGTGGCATGGAAAGGATGAAGGCTAATGGGTACAAGTCATTCCTGGGAATATTCTGGTTGAAGACAAAAGGAAAAGTTTTCACAGTGACAACAATCCCCATTGGAATATCCTCCCTAGAGAAGTGGTGAATCCTCCAATACCGAACACTTCTAAGATTCAGCTGGACAGGGTGCTGAGCCATCTTGTCTAGACTGTGTTTTTGCTAAGCAAGTTTGGTCCAGATGATCCTAGAGGTTCCTTCTAACCTGTTATTCTATAATTCTATGATGATTATATGATTTCTTTCTTTTTGAACTGTACTGCTCATGGATAACTTTTGATGGTTCATAAGTAAATTTAGATACTCCACAGAATGCTTTTGGGGTTGACAAAAATGGGAAACAAAGACTCGATCAAGAATTGCTTCATTCTAGTCATACCTGCAATCTACACCTTACACTATTTCTTTTTAAAGTTCTTTTTATGAACTCCATCCATTTGCTGTAGAAAGTTTTTCTCCCCCGCTGTTCACAAAACAGTTGTTCAAACTATGCTTAAGATTTGTACAAATGACAACTTGGAAACAAAGGAAAAAAAAAAGCATTACTCAAACTCTTGTCTTGACAGAACTTTCTCAAAGATATCAATCTTCCATGCATTCTGAGCGAAATGAACTTTAGCTGCAAAAGTTCTGATACAACTTGTTTAGTTTTTGACATTTGTTGGGCAGGAAGGAAACATTTTAAAGATTATATGTCCACAAAGTAAGTGTGAATAGGGGAGTGACATTCTGTGGATTTCATAAGGTAGATTCCAAGTCTGCAAAACTAGGCTTTATAATTTGAGATTTCTTATAGCCTATATGGAAATTTAATAGGAATACTTTTGAATCTAAGAATCAGTCTTTCGGTTTAAAGATGGCTATTTTCTATGAGTCTTTTTTTTTTTTATTTTGATCTTTCAAATCAAGAAAATTTGTGCATAGATTAAAAAAAAAAATATCCTGGCATATAATCAGTATTTTGATAGATTCATTTGGTTATTGTATATCTGTAGCATGTATTGTAAAATATACAGTTTTGCAAACAAGATAGTCTTTTGAGACCAAGTAAGAATATATCATAAAATTAACTTTGTTTCTTTCTATAGGATTACATTTATTCATACCATCATCAGTTCTTTAATATATGACATATTTATCCCTGACCAAAGATTTTTCCTAGCAGGAAATGGTGGTCATCCTTAAGCAAAGATATAAATTAAGTTTCTGTTATCTGTATAGCAAATTTACATGGCTACGTAGATATTCTCTTTGTCATGATCACCATGGAGAAAGAACTCCATGGTCCTTGGGCCAGATTGCATGTTCTGTCTCATGTCAATATAATATGTAGCATCCAGACATCCACACAGACCACTCTTGCTTTTGAGTGTGATTTGAGTTTTTTACCCAAAAAAATCTATTGATTCTCTCCTGAATAGAACAAGCATTTAAATTAAGCTATATGAAGTGTAGAACATCAGAGGTACAAAAACTAAATAGAGAATAGGAACTGAAACACAGAACTAATATGAAATAGTGGAAAATAACATAATTGATCACTTTACATCATTGTTTGGTCTTCTCTTCTACCAGCTTAATTGGATTTACAAAAAAAAAAAAAGACATGTGAGCAGCACAGCTTAGCTCCAAAATAAAATTCTTTGAAATCTGATTAAAAACTCAAGAAGATATACTTTACTTACAGTAACAATAAAAGGAGAGAATTCTAATTTTTTAAAATGTAGTTGAATAATAGGGAGGGAAATGGACAGCAAATCTGAATGATCCAGAGTAATAGTCACAGGATGGAGCAACACTGTGTTGAGGACACCAGATCAAGCAATGAACAACTTTGGTGTTTACGAAGTTTAACGCCACACAAGAATACCTACTTGGCAGAGTACTAAACTACTCACCCTTCCTACACTTCAGGTAGTTCAGCCAACTATATGAAGCATATTTCAGCATGGACATACTAGAGTGTTTCTCTGGTAAGATCAAATTCTTCTAGTGAGTTCAGAAAAGCCCGAGGTCTGTACAGGGACCTCCTAGTGATCCTTCAGCTCCTTGGAATTAAGATGTTTGCAAACAAAGGCTGTTCAGACAAACGTAACTGTTCTGATATCCAAAGAAAAAAGTTAATTAGATTACAACTGTATATCCTAGATACTTTTCAGGCCTGGTTCTGAGGGTACAGTAGTGGATAATGAACTAAATCCTGTTGAAGAATAACTGTGGCGGTCAAGAGACCCTTTATGTGTTTGTCTCAAAGCAACTCAAAAGACAGTGTTGCATTAAAAGTGAGGAAAACAAACCCCTTGCTTTATCCTCCAATATGTAACTACCAGTCCAGCCGCATTCGATATTTGGAACCTTACTGATCCGGATTCACCGATAGTGGAAAACAAACCCCTTGCTTTATTAGAGGAAGGAGAGGAAATGGCTCCAATATGTAACTACCAGTCCAGCCGCGTTCACTATTTCAAACCTTACTGATCCAGATTCACTGATAGCGTACCACACTGTCCAGTCCAACCAGCTGCAACTATCAGTCCAGCCGCATTTGCTATTTCAAACCTTACTGATCTGGATTCACCGATAGTGCACCACAATTAGAAATGGGGTCGTATTTAGTGAGAAAATTAGTTTACTGATACAATAGATACAGGTTCTTATGGATTGCTGGTGATAAATACTGTCTGCAAAGCACGTGTGAATAATAGTTGCATGAATACAAGCTCTCAATAAAGTTAACACAGCCTGGCTCTAAAATATAAAGGTAACAGTGAAAGTAACTCTATAGAGATTCTAAGTTTTCCTAGGAAAGCACTGGATGTAGTGCAAGTCTTACCCACAGGTGTCCCTACAGGGGAGAAGAGAGGTCCAGCCTGTCGACCGGTCCCAGGAGGCTGATTATATTATCTTCCTCAACTCGTCCACAATGATATCTTCCCCAATATCCCCCTCTTTCTTGGGTCATTTTATATTATTTTCACCTTCAAGGTGGAGCCTGAGTGACTCTAGTCATACATACCTTTATTATCATTGGTGCAAATCTCTCTCGCTTCATTTTAAAGGTATATGACACCAAAAATTCAGAGCGCATGCTCAGACGGGGGTGGTCTCATTTTGGAGTGGGGTCGCATTGGAGATGGGAGTGTATTTTAGCCTGTAAATACATTATAATGACATTATAATGAAGCGAAGTTCACACAGAGGACGGCATTCTTTCAAAAGGTGACAGGCTGCTGGCTCAGGGTAGCAAGTATGCAGCTTATCAGTTTCTTGAACCACTGAGTTCCCATCTTTTGCTGAGGCCAGGACAAAGCGGAACCACAAGATCTTCACCTCGCTCTACACTCCGTGTTACCACAGGAACCGCTGTGGAGTGCATATTCCTGGCATACCAGGTGTGGCTGCATCTCGCCCCAAGAGAAAGTCTGTTTTTCCCTTTTGTGTGGACAATGCTGCATTTCAAATACAAATTTAATTCCACATTTCCTGATTATTCCACAGACAAAAGGAACTGACAGGTGGTTACCACTTGTGAAGATGGCTGGGGGCAGAGCAGGGATTGAACTCAAAGTAGGCTGGGGATGGTTTCCTGTGTGCCTGCCCTGAGACCGCGAAGATTAACTGCCTGCAGACAGCAGCACAGACACTGCAGCACCTGTCCTTAACCAGTTAACTAGTGTTAACTGGATATGGGGTTCACCTGATCCCCTGCAGATGAGTGTCACCTGTGGGAGGAGCCAAGAGGCCCACATCCTATAAAAAGGCAGCCATCATTCAATTGTGTTGTGTATCTTTTCATTTTGGGTTCTAGTGGCTATGTTGGCCACAAGGGCTGCACCTAGAAATAGCTCCACTAGCTGATGGAGAAGATGTAGCTGCATCCACAAGGTGGTGACCCCATTTCTCTATTTCCTTTCTTTCATTCCTTTCTTCTTTTCTTCTACTTTTTGTCTAAGAACTTGCCAAGACTTTTGTTCCTCCTGACACAGTTTTAGGGAAGTTTGCAATACAATTAATTGTTTCAGTTTTTTTAACTTCTGGAGAGCCTGTGGTTTCTCCTGTGAGCTCTGCAGAGTATTGTGAAAGATCACCTTCCTCCATACCCACTGAGTGGAATAAGACACTGTCCTATCAGCTTATACATTTTGTTTGATTGTTTTCTCATAAATTTGAGGAATTTGAAAACGTTAAAGAGGTAAATTCTCACAGGATTCAGTTTCTGGGTTGATGACAAAAGCAATGAAGAACGTAGACCTTTTCTACAAAGTAAGTGGACATTATAGAAAAGCAGGGAGAGGGTAGGCAGTAAAGGTAACATTAGTGAATGAAATTCTGAAGAGATTATTTTAGATTGGACAAGGATGTGTGGCTGTGTCTTGTTTTATTTCAGAAGGAAGTGGTGGTGTTGATGTAATCTGTGATGAATGCTTGATACTTAAACATAGCACAAATTGTACCAAAATCTAAAAAATTTCTTTTACCACGTCCTTTCATAATAATATGAAAACCTAGTATCTGTGAAGAAAAAGAATAATTGGTATAGTTCATACATAATTGCTCAGTATCATTTACATGAAAGCTTATTTTTTGAACATTTTTAAACAATGGGCTTTCTTTAGGCATGATTTAGTTCTTTCACAAAGTTAAAAAAAAAAAAATCACACTATTGTAATGAACTTGTGCTATTAAAGCTTCTTTGGTTTTGTTTGGGGTTTTATTTAATTAAAAAAAAAAGTCCAGCGAGGATTTCTGTAAAAGCTCACTCACACCTGATATCTGTCAATTGGATTCCTGTTTTGGCTACATAGTAACTATTCTAAATAGATGGACAAAAGATTTCAATGGATAGGTAATCAAAACATAAGATAAATGGCTAGTCTGGAGCATGGGGGACTAGAATTTTTATGTTTGAGTGAACAGCCGTGAAAAGTTACTGTCTTCCTCACTGTGGAATGTGTCTTCTATTTATAGTCACTATTTTATATACATACATGTCTTAGCATTATCTGTCAGAGGCTAGTTTCATCTGTCACAGTTCCACAGTACTATGGTGTCATGGGTTCAGCAGTAGCAGTCATTTTTCTCCTTCTTGGCAGCTGGTGCAGCGCTGCGTCTTTGATTTTGGGCCTGGGAACTGAGCTGATAACACCAGTGTTTTCAGTTAATGCTTGGTAGTGTTTTGGTCTGACCAAGGACTTTCTGAGTCTCATGCTATGCCAGGGAGAAGGGGAAGCCTGGAGGAAGAAGAGACAGGACACCTGACCCAAACTGACCAAAGAGGTTATTCCATATCACAGCACGTCATGCCCAGGAGGTAAAAATGGAGGGTACAGACCCAGAAGGGTGTGGTGGTGCATTTGGGTGGGGTTTGCTGCTGGGGGGTGCACTGGCTGGGTTGTGCTTGGTGAGCAGTTGTATTCTCTTCCCTTGTATTTCTCTTGTGTTATTACTGATGGTAGCAGTAGTGATTTGTGTTATACCTTAGTTACTAAACTGTTTTTATGTCAACCTGTGGGAGTTGCATTCTTTCGATTCTCCTCCCCATTCCCCTGGGACTGGGGGAGGAAAGAGAAGGGGGAGTGAGTGAGAACTTTGTGGGTGAGTGGCTTAAACCATGACATATAGAATAGATGCTGAAGTATCTGCTTTTTTTAAAGAAGAATCATGGCAAATGACTTATGTTAGATTTATTAGATGAAGACATTAAGAGAGGTAGATGTCAGAGTAAGATACTGGGGAAAATTGATTCTGATTTATCCATATCTTTCTTGTTCTTGTCCGTCTTATTCCCACAGTTTTTGATAATTCTTTGTTAAATAGATTCCTGTTACTCCTCCTAATCTCTCTTCAGTGTTTCTGTGTTCCATGGTTAACAGCTCAAAAGATTATGGAATAAAATTAGGTTTAATGTCAGGTGAAGCAAGATTTGCAAAGTAGAAGTGTCATGGGTTCAGCAGCAGTCATTTTTCTCCTTCTTGGTAGCTGGTGCAGCACTGTGGTTTTGATTTTGGGCCTTGGAGCTGTGCTG
>JARCZZ010023440.1:0-30288 GCA_030323915.1 Brotogeris chrysoptera | reverse complement strand
CTTCCAGTATCTGAAGGGGGCCTATAGGGATGCTGGGGAGGGACTCTTCATGAGGGACTGTAGTGAGAGCACAAGGGAATGGATTCAAACTTAAACAGGGGAAGTTTAGATTGGATATAAGGAAGAAGTTCTTTAGTGTAAGGTTGGTGAGGCACTGGCATGGGTTGCCCAGGGAAGTTCTGAATGCTCCATCGCTGGCAATGTTCAAGGCCGGGTTGAACAGAGCCTTGGGTGTCATGGTTTAGTGTGAGGTTTCCCTGCCCACAGCAGGGGGGTTGGAATTAGATGATCTTAAGGTCCTTTCCAACCTAAACCATTCTATGATTCCATGGTTCTATGTGCTACATTTTATCTATGCAGGCTGCATTTTTCTTGCTGATGCCCATTCATTCAACCCTTTGCTCCCTCCATAGATTTCCAGATTACAGACCTTTTCAGAAAGGCAAGACCTCACCTGAATCTTGCAGAGCTCCATAATTACATTTTTTTTTCCTTTTCCAAACTGAAAATAAACCATTATGTTGCATACTGCAGATCCTTTAGGTATTCATCCACGTTATGCTGAACATGTGGCTCAACTCAGCCTCGTAGTGGTCAATGTAATGGTACGTCTCCATCAGCTCTTCATGTCCTTTATAACTTTGTCTGCTTGCTCTCAGGTACAGACTGAATGTTGATAAATAGATATCAAGCTTCGGGTCTCTCAGTTATTAAAATATTAGCCTTTAAAATAAACCCCAAGAAGTTATATTCTCTAATTACTGTGGAAAACATCACTAGGTGCAGTATTATGAGACAGGTAACAACTTCCCAGGCTCTGTTAGCAATGTAGTTTGTCTCGAGGTCTTTGTTTCTGACACAAACCTCCTGACTGATGACAATAATAGAACAATATCCCATACAAAGACATGCACCCTTGGAAGAAAACCAAGTAAATCAGACACATCTGCTTTCGTCAGTTTTGTGCAATGAAGAGGGGAGAATCTGTGCAACTAAGTGCACACAGAGCAGAATGGAGAGCTCAGGATCCCTGCAGCTTTACATGTTTTGATACCAGCAAGGCCTGTAGCAAACAGATACATACAGGACGCTAGGTAGAATTGCTTGTCTTGGGACACAGGATTGCTTACCAACCTTTTCATCATCAGTGTCAGTGACATGGTGAGTGAGGGTTAAACTGAATACATAGAGATAATGAGATTCATAGTCAATGAAGCATTGATTCAAAGAAATGGGGGTGGCTTCTTCTTCCTCTCTGGTAGGGAAAATTTGCTATGCTGTTCACCCACATCTTTGGATACCTTTTCTATATGTTCCCCCAACAGCTCCTCTACATAAGCACCAAAAGCCTATATACAAGGTCGGTCCTCCTGACACCAGCTGATGTGTATGCAATATATATAGGCATATCCCCTGATCCAACTAGGAGCAAGAACTCAGGAATTCCTCAATGAAAAAATATCAGGGAACAATTAAGGCTTGGAGGAAGTTTAGGGAGGCACTGAAAAAGCAAATGCCACAGCAGTCAGCAATGGTCAGATGCTTGTGGCTGGAGAACAGCACCCATCTACCCATCCCAAAACGCAAAGCGGTTTCAGGGCTATATAAAACTAAAGACAGTGGTTCCCTGGATGGGCTCAGTTGTAAGTAAAGACTCCCACAAACTTTCAAGAAGCTGGCTTTACCACAGTAAAATCCATGTATTTATTTATTAAACTATGCTCTTTCAGGCTAAGAAAGGTCCTTAACTATGATAACCTATGATCTTTATCCCAGTAAACACATGACACACTATTAAAACTCTCGTTAGTGCTTTGCCCAGTATGCAGCATTTTAAACTATCAAGACACATTCATTTCATAGGTACCTTCACCATAGGCAGTGGAACAACATCTTAAAGGCGCTGCGCAATAAAATATAGATATACTTGAATGCAATTGCAACAGCAAATGATTGTGTACTGGTGATTCTTGGTTTGATCTATGCTATACAATCACCTTCTGTACCCTTTTCATTATCTTATTTTTACCTCTTGTCTATGGAAAAACTACTCTCAAAATGAAGGAGCAAATGAAAGTAGTTTTAATGTTAGGCTTTAAATCTTGGCTGCGTCTTTATTCAGGAACAAGCACAGACAGAGCTGACAGTGCAGCCTATAAAGCTACCTAACACTTTCACATCTATATAACTCAAAAGTTTTGCCAGACTTTCATGCAATCATAGAATAACTTTAGGCTGAAATATGCCTATTTCTGAGTTACTTTCTGGTTTTGTTTTTAACTGGTTGGTTGTTTGTTGAGATTTCTCTTAATATTATTTTTTCCCCAAAGACCTATGCTTTAATTTCAGCAAAAATGGTTTGGCTGCAAGATGTAACAAGGAAATAGAAAAGCTGCTTGTTCTGCCCAGGTGCTGAGATTTGTTGGGAAGTCGAGCATTTGGATGTTCCACAGCAGACATGATGTCCCTCTTGTGCCATGGATGTGCCTTCTCCTGTTCCTATTAAAATTCATCCTCATTAATTTGAGTTATGAGCTGCTAAAATATCTGCACATAGAAGCAATATATTGGAGTCTGCATGCTACATTTTACTAAGAGGCCACTCACCCTGAATATGCTCTACTCCCTCACTAGACCTCCTTGTTGGCAGGACTGGGTGTACAACTATCTAAAATGCACTAATGTGTAAATTAATTTTATTAATCTACAATCTCCATCTCCATCTGAGAAAGCCACACTTCCTTTATAGATAGCGCAGAACTGATCCCAATGGTCAGTGGAGCTCAGGATATGAGACATTTCACCATATCTTTGGTCAGATCAATCCCGAACCCCAAGCTCTCCATGGGAACACTACTAGCTTTCCACTGGAGGTTAAAAGCTCAGGTGGAGACATGTACATTGTGGACAGGTAAAGTTAGTTGAGATTGATTTTGCTTAAAGTAACTGATTTGTCCAGTACTGTAGGGATTAATCAGTTACATGTCCTGGGGATCTGTCATAATGAAATATTTAGAGGGAGAAATTATTTGCCTGAACATCTGTTTAGCATCATTTCTGGGTGGAATTTCTGACACTTTCTTCCCAAATTAACTCAAGCTACCAGGGATTTCAGGCATTCCAACTTCTCTAATGGAAAGAGAAAAAGAAGAAAGAAACTGCAAACCTATGAAGGTATCACTCTAGCCAGATGCAGTGAGGTGCCACTGGAAATTTTTCTTGTGCAAGGATTAAGAGAAAAAGGAACAACGCTACATAAACTGATATTTTAAAGCAAAGACTCATATTTCTGTGAGAGAAAAAGTATCTCAAACAAAAAATTGTAATTTTTTAAAAAGGAAAAGATTTTAAATATTTGGAGAGTACTTATGGAAATGGGTTCTAGGGTGAAATAGAAGACCTGTACTAGTTGGAACTAGATGATCTGAAGGTCCTTTCCAATCCCAACTATTCTACGATTAGATGATTCTATGACTCACATAAACTCAAGTGGAATTGCCTGCTACTAAAGTACATGTCTAATGGATGGTGGAATACAACAATCAAATTCAAGCCTCAGTTTATATTGTAGATTTCCTAGACTCAAATTCTGCTGATGCTCTGAGTTAACAGGCTTCTTAAATTAGCTTGGATATGCCTTATTAACAGCAGGAAAGCCTACAAGTAGTCAGGCTTTGTAAATGAACTGAGCTTCCCTTCCCCATTTGCTTTCATGTTGGTCATTACCTAGTGCTCAAGAAGCTAAAATGGTGCTCCAGGAGAAACTGGTAAAGTCTTAAGACTCTACATTCTCCTTTCTCTCAAGCCTGCTAAATTTATTTCATTTCCTTCCCCTGCTTCTAACCCCTGTATGAGTTCTGAACATGGGGATGAACCTCTCTTCTCCAACAGGCAGGAAAGACGAGAGCTGCAGAGATGCCAGAAGAAGCTGCTTTCAGCCCAAAAGCTAGACCGATAAATTCTTGCAGAGAAATGCTGCTCCTTTACAGGTGGACATACATCTACTTCCTCAGCACAAGAAATAGCTGTTCTTGGAGATTCTCCTCCAAGAGCTGATTAAAGAGGAAATGACAGTCAATCCACAGAGATACTTCCTAAAGAGCAGAAAAGGATGACAGTAAAAAATGGGCAGTTTGGTGATTTTGTGAGAGACTGAGGATGGAGCTACACAACCCGAAAATTCCCTGCTCTTCTGATACATGCCTTGTGCTCTCCTGATCTCATAGTTGCCATCTGTCTGCTTTTTAGCTGTAGGAGCTGGACTCTCAATGAGCAGCATCTGCAATGTAGTGGGAGCCTTGGAGAAGCAATCTCTGGCAACAGACAGTGGGAAGCCTGACTAAATTGGTAACCTCTGTTGCAGCCTCTGTGAACTGCTCATCCAGAAACTTCTCAGCTGTTTGTTAGCTACTGCACTTGAGAACATGACAATCCCTGGTGCTGCTGAAGAGTCTGTTTACTGCTACAACCCTTAATGGGATACAGCATGTCTCTGCTGCGTGTTCTACCAGCCCTAACTGCAAAAGGGAGGAGGGCAAGAAAAGGGTAGGGCTTTGTTTCCTTTTTACATTAGGAGCACTGGGAGGGAAGCAGTTGGGAATAGATGCTGCATGTGGATACTGGGATCTGCCAGTCCCTCCAGTATCTCCACACCTTGCCCTAAAAAACATACATAGAAATGCTTGATGATTCAGTAGCACTGGCCAGTTCTAGGCATGGCATTTCCAGCAGCCTCAACAGATTCATCGGTAACTTCATGTTTGTCATTCTAATATTGCTACTGATAATGATGTAAATGATCATAAAGGCTTTGATGAGTTTGTGGAGGGTGTCAAGGGAGGAATGGAAAATATCTACTGATGCATTTTGTTTGGAGGTGATCTTCACCTGTGGCATCGTGTACTTGGAAGCTTGAGGAGAAAACAAGACTGAAATGGATTGCCGCAGATGGTGAAAGATATCGCTTATTGATCACCACAAGAGAAGGATATGTCTCCAACTTCTAGTCTACTGCAGTTGCTGCCTGCTCTCGGGCTCCACAGGTATCGGTGAAGATTATTTATTTGTTATTTGCAAACCTGCAAAGAAATGTGAGGAGGAGTTCCAGGGAAAACAAATTACTAGTTACGGCATTGCTGCTACACTGGAAGACCTTGCCAGCTGATCTAAATGTGATGCTCAGTGTGAGCAAAGCTAAAAATAGGAGCGTTGAAGCAATCAGAATTTGTGGTGGGTTAGTCTGGTGTTTGTGTGTATGTCTGTGCATGTGTTGCTGTTCTTTTCCATAGATGATGCAGGTATTCAAAACTAATGAGTTTGGCTAAGAAACATGGGTTATACTCTTCTTGGCTTTTGAAATGCAAAGGCTGTGCTGTCCACTCCCAGAACAACACAGTGCATTTGAAAGTAAAAATAAGTCCTTTTGCCCATTCACAAATAACAGAAATTATCTTAAAATGTATCCTCTCCTCTGGCTGCCAAGAGAGGCCTTGCTGCCCTATCTGCCTTTTGAACTTTCCCATAGCTCTTGCTACTGTCTTCTTCATCAAGTTCTTTTGAAAAGACATTAGGTAGGTATCTACCTCTTCTGTTTTCACATTCAGGTGCCTTGTGGCCTGACGGATTTTCTTTCCATTCACAAAATAGTGTTTCCCACTGAGATGAGCTTCTTGAGATTGATCAGGTTTTTATGAGGCTTGATGCTGGTCTTCAAGTCAAAAAGAAGCTCCACATTCTCGTGAACTATAATCTTGAGCCAGATAAGCTTCCAGCAATGGGTTTCTTATCCCACTTGCTTGATTTGAAGGGCAAAAGCAGCCAAACAGAGCTACCAAGGAATTATTATGTCCCTGAGGCTTCCTACCATTACTCTGATGGGAAGACATGATCTAGTGGTCCTCTTCTGCCTCCCATCTTCATGATCCCTGGCTTGGAGTGAACTATTTATGCCTTGTGAACAACCTAGGGACCAGGACGCAGAATTGCTAAGTTATCTTCTGGTGTAGCTTTACTGGCTGACTCATCTACCCACTAACCCACGTGAAAGGGATTTTTTGGAGCAGAAAATTAGGAATGAACATGTTAGAGGATTTTCTGAATGGAATATCTATAGGACAGGGGAGAAGGGACAAACTAAGAAACAAACATGCTGTAATGACAGCTGGTTTACTTTTAATTTGACTAGCTTTTCTTAGGGGTTTACTGTTGTTTGTGTGCATCTGTTTATACCCTTAAAAAGTAGTGTAGTGATTCTGTGCTGGTATGGCATTAGTGGCTGGCTAAGTATAGTCCAGTTAAGGTACCCCAAACCAGTGATATTAATTTTTAGGACAAACTTCTGAACATTTATTTCTGGCACTTGGTGTAGTTAAGGACATATCTCAGAAGCTTTGCACAGAGTTATCATCCTGAGAATAAGGAAGAGCTTGACCTTACCAGCATGGCTTTAACCCCAAAGATACCATACCAGTGAGGAGAAGGGGGTCCTCTCCAGTGAGATGGGAAATAGTTGCCACATCTCCTTTGCTCCCTGCCAATCGGATTGGCAGAAAGGATCTGCATAATTCGTAAGTCTCACAGCAACAATGTACTCACAAGGTAATTTTCCAAACTTAGGGAGTCCAGTTAGGTGGAAACATTCCTTTGATTTATTGCCCTGAGATAGTCAGCTCATAAATTAATGTTTGTGTTGGCAGCTTCAATATGTGCCTTTTACATCTGAAGGCTGCAGGTAGCAGAGAGTGACAGAGAGGCATCAGACTAAGATGTGTAAAACATACAGAAACTGTGTTTATTTTCCGTGTCTCAAGTGAGAAGGCATTTCACTATGAGTGTTATACCGTGGCTCTTTAAATGCTTTATTATTTATAGACATGACTTGGATAGCATCGAAAGCCAGATTTCTGGGTGACAGCAGTTGGTGAGGAGAGGTAAATAATGAAGAACAATGCAGTTAGACACAAAAGGTCTTAGATCATTTAAATAATTGGGCAAAAAGATGACAAATTCAGTTCGGTGCAGATAAATGTAGAATAATGAGTCTTGGAGCACAGAATATAAAACCAGAATATGTTAACTAGGAGAATGCCACAGCATACCGACTAGCAAAGAGATCTGGGGAGCTAACGGAGAGAAATCTCCTTAAAGCTCAGGATATAACTGTTCTTCAATGCGTGGAGGCAAAGAGGAATAAGAAAAGGGTTAAGAATTGAATTTTTCATAGATATAAAACTCTTCAGTTATCTTGTCCATCCCCTTGCATCAGCTGGGAGACAATTCTTTCTGCAAAGAACCCTATTATGTTGAATTATGAGGTCTGTCGAAGTGATTTATAAGACAGATTTAGTTAGAGTGTGAACATTTTTGCTAGCCAACACAAAAAGCTGAATGTTATGGAGGAGATTCTGACCTCACTGCCACATATGTAAATAAAGTCACCTGTGCAGTTTTGAGCAGAATCTCTCATCCTCTTCGGAAGTATACATGCACTTCTATATTCTCAGAACTGGAACCTTACCCTAGGCTTTCCAATACTGGGATTGTATCTTCAGCTTCAGCTGAGACAATGCAGAATCTGGTGAAGATGGTTTTTCTGCCACGGAAATTCACAGAACCTGTGAAGCCCAAGTTGACTTGAGAGTGGTGATTGGAATCCTTCTCCCTCTCTTGCATGGCTATTCCATGGTGATTCAGTTCAGATGTTGAGCTGGATAAAAGGTTATCTGCTTTCTCAGCAGACCCACTAACTTCAGGAAGTACTAACTGAGAGTGAAAAGAGTAGTAGCTGACTCGTGCAGTAAGAATACAAACACAAAAAGCAAGCATCAAAGCACAGAATTATAAGAATAAAACCCTGTGTTCAACTCCCACTAGAAACAGAGACATCTTCTATCAGAGTATTTGAGACCAGTGTCTTCCAGGTTCTCAAAGTTCTACTCTCTTCTTGTTCTCTGCTGCTGGAATCTGCACCAAAGGCCATCCAAGATCCAGAAAAACATCTAAATTCCTTGCCTTATCTGGGAATCAGAAGACCTAGCTTCTGTTCTTCCCCCAAGGGCTGACCATACACTTTACGTTTAACAGGCACAGTAGCAGTGAGAGGAACCTAGACCTCCCTTTTCCCTATGAAGTCAGAACAGATGATAGCCCTCTTGTGCTTCTGCCTAATGGGTCAATGAAGGTTGTGTTCCTTTCTTCTGTTGACACAAGGGGTGGAGACTTCTCCTTCCAAAGCTTCAAGTTACAGGCAAAATACCTCTTCCTATAAGTGAGGCACTGATACCAGCATCTCTGTTAAATACCATAGAAATATGAACTGTGAGGGTACAGCATTGCTCTGAAATTGAAATAAACCCCTGCTCATGTCTTTCAGAGGATGGACTTATGCCACTTCTTCAGGGAAGGTTGAGGGTCTTCAAGACTTTCAGTTCTGTGAAGATGGAGGATCATACCCACTATGCTGTGCTGGGTGGAAAGAAAAGGATGCAGAAGAATCCAGTCCTCCTGCGCAGTACTGCAGGGAATCAGCACTGGCTGCTGGGTCTTGGATCTTAGAAGCTCAGAATCCTGCACAGCAGGCAGGTGTTATGCCTACCTCTTTCCATGGAAAAAGCCTGAGATCTACAATGAGCTTAGTGCAGAACTAACAGGGTAATCTAATTAGAGCAGTGCCAATTTGTTAATTCAGCCTTGGAGAAACTTACCTCTAGGTAAACAATAGCTGCAATACCTGTTTGTCATGTCAATGAGGTGTATATTCTACTGCGTCATTCACCTCTGTCAGTTACTTACAAAAGCTGCTGGAGGAGCAGAAAATGCTTAAACTAATAAGCATACACAATTTATTGGGATTGAGAATATGAGATATTAATTAAAAGTTTGATTTCCTAATCTCTAGTTCCTTTTTTGATTTCTGTTTGCACCAGTCTGGGCACTAGCTCTAAGGAGATATAGCTGAGGTTGGGTAGTGCGGAAATACATAACACAGAACTGATGGGAGCAAGGGGCACCAAACAGCTCCCTTTGTATAAACAGGTCAGTTTTAACAGGGGTTTTCCAAGAGTTGTACCTAGAATGTGTAAAGTGGAGGAAAACCCTTGATCCATCACAAGCTTTCTATACCACAATTGCAAAGGTACTTCTGGCTTCATATCACGGTCTAAAACACATAAAAGCACAAACATACGGCATGGCTACAGAGCCCTTCCTCATCTTCCAGGGGCAGGATACCAACAAATGCATTAAAACTCTCTATTACTGATAACCTGCCCTTGGGAGCTTTTAAAATGCTTGGGAGACTCTTTTTTGACACCCAATTCCTTTTCCTTAGAGATCTGCTCTTTCCATAAGGTGCGTTATTTGTCACGAGACACTAAAACCCACTTGCAGCTTTGATGTTTTGTGCCAAAAGAATTTTTCTTTGTGATGTTACTGACTTTCTGGAGCAGTGAAAAAATAATTCAATTTTATTTATTCTTCCTATTTTCTTTCCAAGCTGGGAAACACGTCTGTGTGTTATAAAAGCTGCTAACACGCCTTTGCAGCAATTTGTTTCCTTCTGAGGCCTCATTCACAAGGCCCTTGAAGAGTGTGAAATCACGTTGGCTTTTCAACATATAAATGAAGTGGGTTTGTTGCTCTTTGATCTGCTAGAGGCTCCAAATACCTTTACTTGGTTATCAAATGGATGCCAGTGTTCAGTTACACGACAATCAGGCATTCATTTAACCTTTGTGACTCACCAGAATGTCAAACACTTCAATATGCCTTCCCTTTTTGAGTACAAGGATATAGAACTTTCTCTTAAATTCTGATGTGTCTTAACATTCTGTTATTTTAAGTGCCATATAGAGCTTTAAAATAAAATTATACCCTGCTTAGCACTAACAAGCATTTCCTATCGACCTTTAGCTACATAGACTAAGACAATGACAGTTCCTTCTAAATGGGAAATCTCTGACTGTAGCCAACCACAGACAGAACAGATGATGAAGCAGCTTTGAGGTAGGCTACTAGCATCCCAGCCTGACCATTTATCTTCTTGTGAAGCATAAAGAGCATCTCCTGACACATGGTATGAACAGACCATGAACCTTGGGTTTCTGTGGGCATGGGAGATGACCTGATCTGATGAACAAGATGGAACAATTCTGCATGAGGTTGTTGTTAACCATCTATCATTTTCTCCATCAATGAACCCTTTCTGCAGTGCTGCAGATGGAATTCCCCTTCTTTAGAGGAGAGGTTCCAACACATAGGTAATCTCCAGAGAATACTGATATTCACGTAGTTGCATTTGAGATCATGTCCCATCAGCCCAGACCCTGGTTTAATGTCACTTGGAGAAAGGAATTCCATGTTTGAAAGACACAGTAAGATTCTTCCTAAAGAAAAGTCTGATGTACTGCAAACATAAAGCATGTTTCTAGTAACTAACTACTAGGGACGGTTCTGCAGAGGAAAAACAGTGTTCTTTCACTTCAAATTTTTCAGTCGAGAGCAGATATCTTTCCAAAAGATGTTGCTTATTTCAAAGAGGAAGGAGGAACTCAATGCAGCAGTTGCTGGCTGTAATCATGGAATCATAATAGCTGGTTACAGCAGTCCCCTCTCAGCTTGAAACTCCTGGGCAAAACTCACCAGAACAGGAGAAGATGGGATTTTATCACATCAAGGGATGCTTTGTACATTCAGAAGATATATGCACATATCTGCAATTTATATTAATTCAAAATTTGAAATCTGTTTGATTTGTTTTTTATCATTCAGTACAGGGAGAACTCCAGAATCAGCTGCAAGAGGCAAGTACAGACAGTGTTTTGATTGAAAGGTGTCCAGGAGCATCATAGATGTGTAAGGATAGAAAATCCTGAAGTGCTGGAGTTAGAAAGACTAGAGGATACTATCTACAAGCCTTGCTTCTGTACCTTGATAAAGGGAACACAGCAGGACATGAAAGAGTGCTGTCATAAAGGAGGAGCGATGTGGGCTGATTTCTGACAAAAGTAGTCTGAGATCAGCTACACTGATGCATTTAGTGTCAAAGCAAGCCTTCGAAGTCTGGGACTGTAGTAGGACATATTAGCATGCATTGGCATATTTATAGTGATGGAAATTGCTATCTAGGCTTGAAGGAAAGTGTAAATAATGTGCTATAAATGTAGTGTGTCTATGTGTGTGTGTGTATATATATACATACATATATATATATATATATACACTTGGGCATGAAATGCATGTACATAGGACTTTTGGACCTTTACCTGTTTTGGATGAGAGTGGATGTCACTGTGATCCAATGAGAAGTGAACCGGACAGGAGCTGAATTCAGCAAAGGAGACATGAATTATCCTACAAGCTTTGTGGAGATAACTTGAGCTGTGGAACATCTTGGGCAAAATCTGTGTAAATCTGTGTGCATCATATTTGCAATCAATGAAATGGGGACAGTCTGGCGTGTTCTGAATATAATGAAATCTACAGTGACAAAAACCTTGATGTCAGAGCTAGGAGGCTCAGTATGGGTTTGTGGTAGCTGGCCTTATGGATGAGTAAAGGACACACTCCTCACTCAAAACCAGGATTAGATCCTTCTCGTGCCTTTTACTTGCTCTAGCAGGACATTACTATTGGTGAAGCCTCTGATTAAGAAGCAGCACTTGAGAGATAACAAATTTTCAGTGATTACCATGGGAACCACAAACGATTTCATAAGGGTGGAGAAATTATAAAAAGTTCTAATTGAGAAAGGATAAGGCTTAAAACAGTTTCTATGGAAACCAGAGGTGACATCCAAAAAAAGTGTGTGTACTAATCTGATAGTCTGATTGGCAGGTAATTGGTGCAGTGTTGGAGTGAGGAAGCCTTCAGATGCGAGATGAAGTGTCCATCACACACATATATAAACCACATAGTCTTCTGAAGAGGAGCTGGAACCTCGAACTGTTTACCTCCCAGCAGAATATGCTCATCACTCAACTGGAGAATCATTTTCATTCTTGTCTCTGTGCTGAGTGAACCTGGTTTGGGCTTTTTTTCTTCTATTTTATTGCAATGTTAAATAACTTCAACAGAGGTGATGGGTGGAGCTGCTGCCTCACCTTACCCCAAGGGTAGAAGTCATGAGGGTGCTTTTATGGACAGCAGGAGATAGGGTGCTTTTATGGATAACAGATATGAGCTCCAGTGTCCTTCTCAGGCAGAAAAATGAACACAAGGCTTGCAGCCTTCAGTAAGCACTCTGAATAGCTGGATGAGATACTTGCCTGTGTTTTCCAGCTCTTCAATTTCTTCTGACTGACTGGCTAATATCCAGCTATGCTCAGTTCACGGAATTCAGAATTTCTGAAGTACTTTCACTTGTCACACCACAGTGGAAAGTCCCAAAGACACAATGTCCTGTATGACCTGCAAAGGAACCAACAGGCACACAATAAACCAGCTAACCTAGTATTTGTGTCTACTAGACCCATTTGCTTTTAGAGCAAGTGTAAAACTATTGAGAAGGTTTTGGGGGAAGGCACAGGATAAGCAAATTAAATGTTTGCTCTCTTCCATGGGGCTACAGTCTGAGTACATTATAACATCCTCCAGCTTGTTGCCTGAAGAGAGAAAATAACATAACACTTTTGTTAGTAAATTAGATAAATAACAGGCCTTTGGCCAGCTGCAAGATACTGAAGTCCTCGGCAAAATCTTTGCCAGCTCTGTGATTTGGCAGACACATACTTTCCCCCAGTAGTATTCTCTGCGCTCACCAAATTCATTTCCCATTCAGCAGATGTGGACAGAAAAGCCTACCATTTTGAAATAGGTCTGAAGTGTTCTGAAAGAAGAGAAGCCTTTCTGTTGAAAGACCCAGAAAGCTGGTCTGCAATGTCTATGTTCAAGCCCTCCCCCAGTTACTATCCGTAATCGTGCTCTAAATGAAGTATGGCAAAAGTATTAGGAGAAAAAGCATCCCTTAACTTAGTAAATATGCACTTGGAGAATTTACTTTGCCTATTTTCTGAATTACCAGTGCCAGCACTAGGCTGGAGCCAACTGTAGAACAGCCACACTTCCCACAGGCCAAATTTTAGGCAAATTTGTATCCAGAAAGGTTGATACATCATAACCCCTGCATGCTCCAGCATAAATTGAATTCGAAGAAGAGTACAGAAAGGTACTCAGGGAGATGGGGAAGGTTTCTTGCTCCACTTTTAGTCTGGCCATTGTAGATAAACCTTTGGTCAAGCTTCAATCTGTGCTCTCTATAGGACTAACGTTAGGTGAGACTTAAACATACCACACCTTTGCAAAACATTGAAAAGTCTGCTTAAGCTGTAACCTTTCAAGGATTTTGTCTTTATAGTATGATAAAAAGATTGTTTTCCATAGACTGAAGGGCTCAGAGAAGCTATGAGGAAGGTGGTGGCATTCATTTAAAGAAGGCTTTTGGAGTGATGCCATATTAATAGCTGCCATACAACTGAAAGGGGTCTCAGGTTTTCACACTTTGCATGAAAATGTAACTCTGCTGCTCCACAAGGATCAAAAGTACAAATCAGATGTTGGAAGAAAAGGATTTGACAACATTAGGGTGAACTTAATCATACCTATGCAACTCAACATCTCACATCCTGGTAACTGTATGGACTTGTGCCCCATCTATCTCAAAAAGGTACAGTAGAACTGAAAGGGAGACACAGCAAGGGATAACTGTGA
Organism: Brotogeris chrysoptera; assembly: GCA_030323915.1. Lineage (NCBI taxonomy): Eukaryota > Metazoa > Chordata > Aves > Psittaciformes > Psittacidae > Brotogeris > Brotogeris chrysoptera. Next base: position 16,584 of record JARCZZ010023440.1, on the reverse strand, counting down.
AGGATGATTAAAATACTAAGATTCTTTGCTCTCAAAAGGGAACAGCAAAGGAGGAATTTTAAAGAGGGCATTTGAAGTCTAAGAGGTATTGAGAAAATGAAAGAGTTTTCTTCATGTCCTCTTTCAATACAAGGACTAGGGGTTAATAATGAAACTATCAGGCTGCAGATTGCAGGTCCAAAGCAAACAAAAGGGTACAGTCCCTTGTGTAACATATAATTAGGCTGTGACATTTCTTCCCATGGGATTCTGTAGATCCTAAAAATTTACATGGTTTCAGGAAATGACCAACCGGATTTATAGTAGAAAATATCTGCTAAGGTATATTAAATACATAGACACAATGTCTAGGTCTGGAATTCCGGGATGACAATTTACAGAAGCTGGGCAAATATGAATACAGGGTGACTCAGTTCTTCCTCTTTCTTAGGAATCCACTTCTGGCCAATGTCAGGGATGGCATAATGAGATGGAGGAAACTTGGTTTCCCCCTGGAAAAGCTGTTGCCTTGTGAGAAGAAGTGCACCTATGCAGGAATCTAGCTGTGAGAATGAGAAGCTGAACGTGGAATGTGGAGCAGAAGAAACTAACATAGGACAGTGATAATCCATTGATGAGATGTACAGTTCAGGAGTACTAGGTAGGGTCTCAAAGAACTGTTTACTTCTGTTTGAGTTCAAAATCATAACCCCAGATGCAACCTTCAGAATTTTTTGCCACGCTGTGAATATGCAGTCCTATAGATTAATATTTTGCTGTAATTTTGGGGGCTTGGCTAAAGGCACATTCAAAGTGCTGATGTTCAAATGATGGGACGACCCATGCCTGTTCAGTGTCATGAACTCCAGGAATAACGAGGATCTTGGTTCAGCTGAAAGGAGTTCATGTATAGATGTTGCCTGATCCATCTATTCAATGAAGAAAAATATTAGGAAAAAATTCTTCATTATGAGGGTGCTGAGGTGCTGGCACAGGTTTCCCAGAGCAGCTGTGGTTGCCCCATCCCTGTCAGTGTTCAAGGCCAGGTTGGACGTGGCTTGGAGCAACTTGGTCTAGTGGAAGGTATTTGAACTAGATGAGCTTTAGGGTCCCTTCCAACCCAAACCATTCTATGATTGTATGAAGAAACTTTCTTGAGTTTCTTTTGTTTGCTTGCTTGAAGTTCTTTTTCAGATCACAGTGCATCGTGTGTGTCCCAGAGCACAACTTCATACTTTTTAGCATTATTAAACAAGTTTTGGGAGAGGACAGATTAAGAGCATTTGTAAGATACAAAGTCCTCATGTAATCATGGCTTACATAGAACAGGTACAGTTAAAATACAAAACCAGACTTGGTTATAGTTTTGGTCTAAACTTATTTATTGCTTAGGCATTAATGGCTTAATGATGCCATTACAGATATCTGTGCAGATTTGAGCTATATTAAAATAATTGAGTGTTTTATACTTAAAAAAAAGAACATGTATGTCCCCTATAAAGAGATGATAAATCAAACTTTAAATTAAACACTGCCAGTTCTATTTGTAGGCATGCCAAGAGTTACATGAGAGTGAAGTCAGTGTGCATGTTCCTAAAGATTGCTTACCGTCATTTGCTTGCAGAGTTTGCAAATATAATGATTTGCTTGTTTGCTGAGTGACAGTTAATACAGTGGCTTGGCTAATACATTAGCCTGCTTTCCTCCAAGCTGTGAGGTGAGGTAAGGTAACATTAATGGAATATAGGGAACAGGCAGAGTTGAGGGAGCAATTTGCCATCAATAATTTCTCTAATGAATGCTACTTTTCTTCTTTTTCTTGTTTTCCTCCTTCTGCTCACAAACTGCCCATGAATAGGCTGTGAATGAGATTTTGTGCTGAACAATTTCTGCCACTGTGTCTCCATCTATCATGAACCTTTTTTCTATGAATGTGTGATTGATAAAGGTCAAGCCGCTTTGACCACACACATAAGTTACATGGGTTGTTTCTTTTCCATCATTGGATGGCAGGAAATCTCAAAGTAAAGCCTTCTGGAAAAACAGCTGTAAAAACAAATCCCGAGTCTGCCTGCCGATTGATTCAGTTATGTTTTGCTGCTTTTTAAAGCTTTCCAAAGTGCATGACATGTTCACTTCCAAAATATGTCATTCACAAAAAACCTGGTAGCTCTTCATCTCAAAAGCTGAAGAAACGCATGAGCTCAAGTATAGAAGCGTTCAGATCCATCTTTCACACCATTCAGAGTGAATAGTATTTCATTTGCCTGAGTACCCTGGACAGTAAAATTCTCATACAAACGTATTTTATAATCAGGGGGTACTATATGTTAGAAAGGACCTCTGGAGGTGTCTAATTCAACCGCCTGCTCAAAGCAAGGCTAATTTCAAAGCTGGGTCAGCTTGCTTGAGGTCCTTTCTTGCTGAGGATGTCATATCAAAGGATGGAGCTACCACAGCCTCTCTGCATAACTTGCTCCAGTGCTTACATATCCTCACTGTGAAAAATGTTTCCTTGCAAATAGCTGTAATTTCCCCTTCACTGCCATCTGTATCCATTGTTTTTTGTCTTTTCACGATGCACCCCTGAGAAGAATCTGGTTCCATTGCTTCTATAAGCACCCACTGAGAGTTAATAAAGTCTTCAGCTTTAATAATGGCAAATATAAAACACTGGGAGCAATACTTGTTTGCATAAGGTTACGTCCAAAGGTGAACTACTTAGAAAATTAATAATTGGGATATTATCCCAGCTTCTAATGGCAAAATTCATCAGCACAGATGTTACTGAGATAGGGCGCATGAAAACATAAAAGCAAAGGAAATAAAAAGATGTATTTAATGAATAGGAGAGTTTCTATGTCTGTAATGTTCCTCATTACAGCAAAGTTCTCCTCCCATCCAAAACAACCAGCTTTCATCCCAAACTCCCAATTTTGTGTGTGCATACAGTGTTCATATAACCTGACTCAAATATGCATGACTTTCTACAATTTGCCATTAATTTCATGGCATTAACAGATAAAGAACACCACAGGAAAGGAAGAAAAAAACCCCACCACGCCCCACTGAAACTGCAGTGCATTTGTTCTGCGGGAAATGAATCCGCTCCATAATCCATGCCATATGTAATGTAATAGCAGGAGAAATTCAGAGTGGTTTACACGAGTCACTGTAATGATTGCAATTGACAAGGAGAATTTTTCAGATGAGATTAGTACAGGCATTGGGGATATACAGTTACAGTATTATGGCCTTTACTGGTTCCTTTACTGATTATTGAGCACTGTCTACTTGCCGATGACGGAGCCCTGAGGCACAAGGTTTGCTACAGTGGGTTTAGGGCATGTGGGTGGTGGCTTTCCATCCCCCTGAAGGTAGTGTGAACACCAAGTTTAGTTGCCCAAGGGGCTTCTCTACTCTCTGTTTCAGCTCCCCTTTCCCACACTGGGAACAGTAAGACTCCAGTACAGCCATTAATACTGAAATTTGTCTGTGTAGAATCAGTTTTCCTCTTTATGGGGCATACTCAGAAAAGGATAGCAAGTCCCTCAGAAGGCACACTTGGTTCAGTTATTGCTGTCAGTGCTGAGTTCTTCGTTTCTGAAAAGGCAAAGAGTACACCGGTATCAAGTGGTTCATTTTTGCCAAGGCACAGAATAAAACAACTGTTAAATACCAAAGCCCTTATTCTCCTGTGTGTGCTAACCTAACCCTTCAAGGAAAATTTCAGCATATGTGTGTCACTAGTCAGACCCATTCTCATTACAGTGCAGCTGTTTTAGTGCCTTTCTATAACCCTCATGGATCTCTCCTAGGCACTGAGTCAATACAGCATCTTTAAATGAACTGCTTTATTCAGCTCTTGTATTAGGGCTCTTGTGATAGGTCTCATGGGGGAAAAGGAGGTCACATGCAGAGCAGTGCTGCTTGATGGCTATTCATAGACAGTGAGAATGTTCCGAGACAATCTTGAGGCTTTTTTAACCAGTTGCATGAGCACACAAAGGGCCACCGCTAAGACCAGGAGGGTATGAAGGTAGGTTAAAACAATCTTGATTCATACCAAATGGCTGTTGTGCTGAATTCAGGCTCCTGGAACATAAACTGGGACAACTTGTGTGATATTGTTGAGTGGAGGCACTGGAGTACTTGGTCCCAGATACTTAAAAGTACAGCAGCTGGCGTAAGACCCTCTTTTCCAGCTCAATGGTGTCAAATGATTTCAGTTAGGCTCAGAGGTAACTGGCATCTACTCTGGCATATGTTAAGTGCTGGGCACCTACATTGCACTGTATGCTGATGTTAAACTATGCTAAAATAGGGGTTCTGCTGGCTCTGGCCACTGACTAATGAAATAGCTAATTTGATAATTTTAATTATGAGTTGAGGCAAAGCAAGAGCAAAAATGTTAAAATATCATTTCAAGCCAGTAGAGAGAAAAGTTGACATTTACCTAAAACAAGGACTAGATTGCTGAGAATGAAGGAGAGAGATAATGAGCAAATGCAAAAGACAATAAGAATGAAAAGGTGAGACAATCTGAAAGCTGCCAAGACATGAGAAGGACATGACCTGGAGGCAGAGGTGGCTGGAAAAGCCTTCAAGCAGAGAGAAGATGAGAAGTTTTGTGAAAAGGTTTTAAGTACTTTCTTTAGTTAGGGAGGAAGAGTCTCAGTGCTGGAAAAAGAGCATCTATTTCCTGCAGTTCTGAAACAAAGCACTGGATATCACACACACACCAGTATCTCTGCATTCTCTTCTGAATGGAATTATTTCTTCATTTGTAAAGCTGAATTTGATCAGATTCCCACATGAAGAGAAGCAGGAACGCAGATTGTCTTTTTTTTTATATAAATAAATCTATAGTTGCACTGTGAGAGGCTAACAACTACAATGGGCTAACAACGTTAACAAAAAAGAGGTTTCTAAGAGTGGAAGAAAAATGGGATTACCCAATCTTTCTGATAACAGAAGCAGAGCAGAATTACCAAAGCACTGCAATTACAAACTATTCCAGCATCAGAGTATCTCCTCCTACACAGGTTGACTTCTTCTTTTGCTTTAGCCATTGATTAGGTGTGTGGACTTCACATTAATCATCTGAGTTCCTTAACCAAACTCATGGCACTGCAATTTTTCCATTGGTATCACTGGGGGCCAAAATGCTGGTGTTAGTTTTGAAAAGAGGGTGTAAGTATTTACTGACTTTGCAGAGATGTTAGTCACTCATTCGGTGTTCCTTTAGCACTTGGATGGACATGGTGCAATGGGAAGGCTGACTGCATTTGAAGGTTAATCAACTCCTGCTTTATATACCTTGTGCTAGAGGCAGGTTTTCCAAGCTTTTTTGGGCAAATTGTTTCTGTCTTTATCAAGAAAACAAAATCTATGACCTGAATAATTGCAGTTAGCTGTGTCAATGCCTTCTCCCAAAAGCTGAGTGGTTGAAATCACCTTAAGAGCTAGCACCTGGTGCTGTTGTTCCCTAGCCAGACTTTATACGGGTCTGGGAAAGTTGCTGTTAATCAGTATCCTCACCAGGAGATCCTGAATGGCATCTCAGGGAAATACAGAGCTGGAGGAAAGTTTCTTCAGAAGTAATTTCTCATGAGAACACATTTCCTCACAAAGGGAATTCCCTGTTTCTAGTAAATTTAGTAGCAATACTGTAAAAAGAGAATCCTTGCCTCATTAACAAAAATTGTTCTTACTAATGCAGTAGAGATAAATTCCAAATTTGTTCTTACTAATGCAGTAGAGATAAATTCCCCGAGATCTTACAGTCTAGAAGACTGCCTTGATCTTATATTGAGCATATATAATATCTGACAGTTTTAGTGGTTTATTGTCTGTGTAATTAGTTGCAGTGAATGGATTGAGCCAAATTCTCACCACGTGTAAATTGACATCATTGGCATCTTTGAAGCTGTGCATTATCTCCAGTTTCTGTCAGGTAAATATTTCAGTATCACTTTGAGATTATCATGTAGCAGTTTGAAATCTGGTTTGTGTGGGTCTAGCCAGGGAGCAGACAAAGAAACCTGGTCCTCATTGGTACTAGACGGAGGTACATGGTGAGGCAGCTTGTCTCCTGTTCATAGCCTTTGTGTCTGCATTGCTTTTGATTGACGTTTATGATCTGTACAGATTTCCTGCGTGCTCCCGGTCAATGCTGTGATTTCTTTAAGATACAGTTCCTTGTCTGTAAGATGAGGATAGCAACTGAGCATTGAATTTCTCCTCACTCAAGTGATGCAAGAAGAAATCCATTGATAAGAGGCTTTTAGGTAATAGAGTAATGGTGGTTCTGAGCATCATAAATACCTGGGCCTAGTCCTGCAGAGGGATGCACTTTTATATTTATATGGAGATAAGAGCCATGTTTTTCTACCTGCTACCAAACCATTTGATGTTCTGTGTTGAAAAAGTACAAAGCAGGAAAATAAATATACTAATTACAGTTCCAGGGAAGAATCGTGCGGAAATAAAGAATGGAAAATTGGAAAGTGCTGTTTTAACTTCTGTTGGCATTTGCTCTGCCAAGCAATGGGAAGGTTCTGAAAAGTAAAAGTGCTGTTTTGTGACACCTGCTCTCCCTCTGTAATCATACCCTCTCTTTTCCTCTGAAGCATCATGTCAGCATGTCAGTTAATAGTGTTCTTACACAGAAATAAATTCTCCCTCCGTCCTCGTGTCCCTCAGACTCAGCTCTTGGTCAGGCCTGGAGCTCCTGTCCCATTCCTTAACCACACAAGTTGTGCTAGAATGGATTTAATGACATATTCATAATAGATGCTTTGGGCTAAGTCCTAAATGTCTTTCCATTCATTCTCGATCTCTGCTCAGGCAAGCCCCCAGTGAAACTAGCTATTTCCACCAAACCCAGATTTTGATTTACTAAACCTCAAGACACACACAGAATCAAGCATCTGCCTGAAGTGAGGTTTGGGTTGGGCATCAGGTAGAATCACAGAATCATAGAATAGTTAGGGTTGGAAATGACCTTAAGATCATCCAGTTCCAATCCCCTGAAATCCCCTGAAATGCAGGGACACCTCACACTAAACCATGTCAGGTAATAGGTTCTTCTTCCCATGTGTGAAGAAGCCGAGACCCAGGGGAGTGCAGGGAGTTGCACCATGCTGCACAGTCACCCTGTGCACAGCCAGGAGCATGGACCCATGGTGGCATCTCATGGAGAATGCCTGGAGCTTTTGGCTTGTGTCATTGCAGAAGTGATTTTTACTGCAGACTTGCATGAGCTGGTAGCATTGGGGGTCAGCAGGACAATTGAATCCAGGGAAGTGAGAAGCATGGAAATAGCCATGGACTCAGGAGGAAAAGAGCAATATAAATAGAGCATGAGGGCCAGAGTAACACAAGGTGAGAATAGAAGTTGGACGATGGCAGAGAATGTGGTAACAGATGAGGCTGCTATAAGAAGCCTCAACTATTAGTAGTATATCAGTCTTCTGTTTTACTTAGCACTGTGCTGGAAAGTGTGATGAATTCAATCTTGTATAGCTTGTGGAAAGGCAGCTCTATGTACATTTGAAATGCAGAAGATGCCAAGATCTGGAGTGGATCTCAGCCCCTGTTTTATCTTGCACACCTGACATTTACTGTTGAAAGAAGCCTGCAGCAGGAAATGGAATGTGGTTTATTTCACGTTTATATGAAAAGCATTCAATCATATGCCCTGCTGTTCATACAGTTGCTAAGAGGATGAGATTGATAGTAAGTGGTCTTATGAAGCTATCAAGCAGCTTCATATTCAGAGCTCACATTTCTGCCTTTTCAATCTGCCCAAAACAGGCCTTTTGAGGACTTTCCAATCTGCCCAACAGGATTTTTCAATCTGCCAGAAATTATTACCCTTGCCAAGACATGATCTTCAGGGAAAAGTCCCAACCCCCTCCTTCCCCATCTCCTGCGCCTGACTCAGCAGGCCAAAAATACCACTTGCCATTTTCCCATAGAGTTTTGACCTGTAACTCTTGCCTGTTGTTTAATGTGACTTCAGAGCAGGTCCAGCGAGGAGAAGCTCTGCAGTGCCCTGAGCACACACGCTGGAGAACCAGGGCCAGCTCCGGTCACGCTACTTGGCCAATGTTAACCACAAGCTTCTTTGCTGGCTGAGCGACATTGCCCGGGGGTGTGAGGAGGTGTGAACCGTGACTGTCTAGCTATGCTGGCACCATGCCCTAAAAGCAGTGCGGTTATACAGCGAAAGCTGTGCGCTGCAGACAGCTTGCCGTGCTGATGGGGAAAAACTACTAAGCTTATGCAAAGCTCTGCTTTGCAGGCAGGAGTTTGCAGATACTCGCAAAGATGCTTTGCCACTACTGTTTAGCAGTAGGGAAACAGATCTACTGTAGACATAAAATTAATACCTGGAAAAAGTCTTTTTAAATAGCAATTTTCCCTCCTGATCGGTGTGTCCTGAGCAGCCTTTTCAGGAGAATGGTGGGAAAGGTTGTTTGGGAGGTTAAGGTTAATGCCCCACAGCTATCAGCACACACACGGTTTCTCCATTTGCACTTGGGGAGGTTGGGACCAGAAAACTGGGGAGCTGGTGGAGCTCTGGCTCTTTTTGCTCCTCACACCATTGACACAGAGGCAAAAGTCTCTGCAGTGCTTTATCCATGCAGGAAAATAGCCTTAGTAAGAGTTGTGTCTTCACGGCATGATGCCTGTTGGAAACCCCATTAGGGTCTGAGAGCCCACTTTAGTCTGCCAGCACAGTGGTAACTTCACTGAACACAATGAGCCTTTCCCAATAATCCCTTAGAATTTGAACATTGCATGACAGACTGTTATGTCCCCATGGGGAAAGTAAAATGCAGGTGCTATCTGTACCCTCCTTTGTTGTCTTCAACAAAAAATGTAAAGAGGTTTCAGCCAGTCTCCCGACAGCTGAAGAAGCTGCAGACACAGCTGAAGTGGACATTGATAAGCATTTTCTGCAATTTTGGCTGCATTTTTTCTTCACCCAGGGCCGAACGTTTGATTGTACCAACCATCTCCCTCGTAGCCCCACATCCTCAGCTCTTCATTTCTCCACCCACTTCCTTCTTCAGTCTCCGGCACCTTTCCAGTCTGCTTTTTCCTCCCATCTAGATTAGATCCCCTGCATGACAACCATCACTGTCATAATCTTCACTCTCTTTGTTCATTCTGTCCCTACCATTGATCATTTCTCTCTTGCACATGTATATATGAGACACCAGTGGCAGTTGTCCCTAGTCTTGGCTGGTCCTTCAAGATGGTATTACTGAACCTTGGCATTACTCTCTAAACTTACTAGTAAGCATAATTTTTCAACTCCTACCTCCGCAACTTCAGTGGAATGTGGACTGTTAAGCAAAGCAACAGGTCTCAGAGTGATGAGACATGACACCATGCAGGTATAAAGGCAGCAGCACCATAACAATGCTAAGTTGTCATTTTTGATAGCCAAGAGTGACAGAACCACAGAAATTCTCACCCTAGGTATTATTATAACCTTATTCAGTCACTCAGACTGGCCTGTACTGAGCAACCCCCAGGAAAAAATGCTGTCCGAGAGCACTGCTGTATGATATTTAGGATATAGCAACCTGAATTTAGTTCATGCTCTGCCACTAATTCATTTGCTGGGCTTGTAACCATATAACAATGCTGTGCTTCAGAGCAACCATCTGCAAACAGAGTGTAGTACTTACTGAATCACAGTCATGTTGTGAGGCTTCATCAATCAATTGTGGTTTTAAAAGGATTCTCAACTTCTGGCCTGAAAGTGTAAATCATCATAGTTTATGTAATTATTAGAATTTTTTTATACAAGTCTTCATCCTATTCTTTTCTCCTAATAAATGTACCCCAGGTCAGCTCTCAGTGGGTTACTCCTGTAATTTTAATGTGTGCAACAGAGCTGAGAATCAAATCCTTCATCTTCAGCCAGAGGAAGGCTCTTAATACTATAGCCGTTTATGAACCCTCTACAATGGAAGCTTTTTAAAAGCTTTATTTGACATCAACAGCAGGAAAATATGCACTTCACTTTCCTCAGCATCAATCCTTTTTAAAGCATATTGTGTGTTTACAAGCTGTCTGGAGCACTGAAATTGATTTTAGAGCTGGGCGGTTATTAAAGGTTCATTTTCCCTCCCTCCTCCAGTTTCAAACTAAGTGATAACATGAGGTGGTGAGAAATACTCTCCATGAGATGATTCTGCCTTTGCCCTGACTCTTGAGTTTCTCAGGAAAGGTTTTCACTGGAGTACGTATCCTGCTTGATCTCTACAAGTAAAACTATAATCTTCCTTTCAAAGAAATAGTTTAGCCTTGTGTGTATATACAGGTTGGAATTTATTTTGGAAAATAGCTGTAAGAGACTCTGGCACAGCTAAATGCAATTGGATTAGCTGGGACTTAAGCTACTGCTATGGTCTTATTTCTGTTTCAACACAGTCAGACATAGTAATAACAATATTTAGTATCAACTTCTTAATTACTAGTTAGTCTGACTACTGCCTGGTTTTGGTGAGATAAAGCTGACACTTCCGGCATGTCTGTGGGGAAGAGGGAAGATGTTCTTCCACTTGCTCTACAACAGATTGAGTTGCTTTTTAGTGTGTGGTGTCCCTGCCCATGGCAGGGGGGTTGGAACTAGATGATCTTAAGGTCCTTTCCAGCCCTAACTATTCTATGATTCTATGCTTGGCCCTTCTGTGTCTTAGGCAAACTCCAAAGCTGCACCCACGACTGGAGTATTCAGGGATTACATTGGAGTGTTCAGGCCTTGGACCACTGAGGCAGGTTTGCAAGAGATGCAAATGGAAGCAAGTGGGGACAGCCCAGGAGGTATCTGACATTGTTTGTGAACAATCCAGACTCAGGTTGCAGCTGGATAACCCATTTGCCACAGGCTTCTTTATGGTTTTGGTAAATCTCTCTATTCCCTACCTGAAAAATGGTATATGCAGGAGGAAAATACTGGTTGGAAAATGTTTTTCCATTACTGAGAGACGGTTGGGTCATAAATGATGAGAATAGAGGCCAGAAAAAAAATATATGCTAGAACAAAATGCACTCTGAAAATTACGGAAGTATCTGAAGGGTGAGTGTATTCATGAGTCCTTAAATGGGGGAAAAAAATAGGAGGAGGTGTGGAAGAGCCCACTCAATCTCTTCCAAATAAAAAGGATGTGTATACGCCAACCATTTAGTCAAAGGAGATATAAGCTAGGTGCTGCTGCTCAAGCAGACAACACAGAGAAGTAAGGTAAATCAGCACATTTTATTCAGCCTCATTTTAAATATCACAAACAATATGGAGTCTTTTCTTCTGGACAGAACAATTTCAAATATTCATGCTAGCTCCTATCTTCCCTTTACAGTGGCATTCCATCAGTAACAGTTGCAGCTTACTTCACTAGCCAGAAAGCCCCCTAAGCAATTAATTTCCTTCTTCGGTGGTGTTTTTAACAAAACACACGCTTCCAGAGGTTCATTCAGAAGTTGTTACATCAAAACATAGAACCCATTGATATAGGAAATGTCTTTTCCATCTCTCTGTATCTTTGCAGCTCAGTTACCTTTGGTGATGATGGAGGACGATGTACCAATACAAGGATCTTCCATTCCACTTTGCCAGGATTCTCTTTGAAGACTTATTCAGAAGCAGTTTTGGTATGCAAGGTAATGATCTAAAGTATGCATCACATATTACATTGAGGCATCAGCTGCAGTAAATGCAAAAGTGCCAGTCACACTGCGAGCATTTGGTGATCTAGAAATAGATCTGGAAGTCACACTGGCTCAGGAGACTAAGGCAGAGTCGGTTCAGTAACAAATGCATCAATAATCAACACCTTTGCTGTATTAATTCCTCCAAAGCAGCCTGTTCCTCTATAATGTGCCTTCAATACGTGCATACATTACTGTCAGCGAGTGATGCTGTCCCCTTAGCTGGTCATGTTTAATGAAAGTGCTGTGCCTATATATAAATTCTGTGTTTGAGCGAAACATCTTCCAAATCCTTCGCAGCAGTTCTGGAAGAGACCTTTGGCTTGCACACTGAGAAGTGAATTCACCCCTTCTGCCATGCACAAGCTCTGCAGAATAAAAATGATACATGAATATAAAAATAGAACAGAAGAGACTATTTCGGTTGGACCAGATGCTCACATTCCTGCCACTTAGGTGGATTTAAGATTTGTGAATTCCCTGTAAAAAGAAATGAGTGTGGGGAAAAATAAGAAGCGTAGGTCTGATCTTGTTATTCTTTCTCCCACGTGAGCTTGCTTCACACAAGCACCCTCTCCCTAAGTCAATGAGACTTTTCGTGCATGTTTTCTGTCACTGCTGATTACTTTCAAGAGGACTGTCAAGTTGCAGGCACAAGACGGATGGAGGCAAGAATTAAAGCACCAGTCCCCCTGCTCTACCTTCTTCTGCATAAACACTGCTTGAGAAAGGAAATGCTGTTGAATCATTTGAGACCAGCTGAGTGTATCAAATAGAGGTTGCTCTCCTTGGAACATCAATGGGGAAAAGGTACAAAGAATAAAATGAGAGCTGCAAGGGGAAGGTTCCCTCCTCCATCATTTTTCTGCGCTACTGCTCTAAGGACACTGGTATATTCGTCTAGTAACCCAGGCTCAGCTTCATCTCATGGCCAGCCAGATAAGTCCATAGTCCATGACTATGGAAATGCACATGGCTGGCAGAAGGAAAAGTCATGAAGAGAGCTTGTGAAACTAAAGGGAAGTTTGGCTCCTTACAATACAGTCTATTACTTGTGATTATCTTTTCATCTTAGTAACATCCTGATCCAGAGACCCCCAGAGCTGACAGATACAGCCATGGTAGGCTTTGAGTCAGGCATTTTTAAACTAAGCCAGTTCTTAAAATGGCAATGTTTACCTCCATGCTGCAGCTGCATGATGAAGGACAGTCTTCATTCACGGTCAGATCATTTCATGAATGAGTTTTGTAGACTTACAGGGAAGAATTTTTTGAGGGACCTCTTGTGAGCTATTCTTAATCCCTGAAATTGCAGTGTTTTTCTTATGCCCTGCCAATCTTGCTGGCTGTTGGAATTATAGAATCCCAGACTGGTCTGGATTGCAAGGGACCTTAAAGACCCTCAAGTTCCAACTCCCTGCCATGGGCAGAGACACCTTCCACTAGGACCAGGTTGCTCAAAGCCCCATCCAATCTGTCCTTGAACACTGACAGGGATGGAGAACTGCTACAAATCTGAGGCACTCCTCTCACGTAAACAGCATGGCTACAACCACTCCTTCTGTGTGATCACCTTCCACAAATAATTGCCTATTGTCACTTAAAAGAATGTCCACCGCAAATTTCAACACCCATCAGGTACTGATACATACCTCCTGCTTTCCTTGGGCATGTGGCCCTGGAGAGGACAGTCCCTCACATGGTACTTTCATTGCAGTAATTCAAAGAAATCCACCAAATGGACAGAGACACTTTTACAGGGCAAAGTGACCCAGGGTTACACCTCTGCCTTGCTCTGTGTGCAATAAAAGGAGCCTCTTCCCCTTATTGCCATGGCAGACATATGGGGAAGCCACACAGAGCTGTCTTGTTACACCCCTGCATGGGGGACAGTGGCTAAAAAATGGGGCTACCTTCTTGAAATTCGAAGTCTCCATGAGCGGCATTGAGAAACTGCAGTTTGCTCTCTCTTTCAGCAAAGGGGATGGGTAACGTTGAAGGAAGCCTGGTGTGAAGAATTAAATGGGAGTGCTTTTCCTGCTCTGAGTAAGAGCTCTGTTGAGCTCCTTCTTCAGGGAGGATGAGGATTTTTGCTGAGTATGCAAACATTTTAGCTGTATTTGGGAAGAGAGAGGACAAGTGCTTGGGAGGAAGATCCATCACGGGTCACTAAACAGAGCAACTAACTGAGGCTCAGAAAAAACCCTGAATCAAAATAGTCTGAGGTTGGGAGAACATTTAAGGAGCTGAAAAAAGAATCACACATACATGTTCTGTTTGTATTTCTCCCTCATGTCTGATGCAGACTCTGTGGAAGAGAGACTTTTGGTCTAAATGGACTTTGGCCCTTGACCAGAACGTCAGAATGTTAAGACCATCCTCATGCCACTGTTTCAAGGGAAATTAAATAGTTTGCTGATAACCTGTGTAGAAAAACAAATAGGTTTATTCATTTTTCTTATATTATATATATATTATTATACATGTATTATCAAGCCCTTCTTTCTAGTTTTGTTCATGGGTTTTGGTTATTTTTCTGATTTGGAGGTTTTTTCCCTTATCTGCTTTGTTGTGACTCCCATGGTACAGCTGGAATGGTACAGCTCATGGGTTCAACCCCTTCTTGCACAGAGAGAGGCATTAGGTCGCTCTCAAGGAGCACCTCTGACAGGTCCACAGAAGTGACTCAGGAACCAGTTGCCTTGAAACTAGATCTTGCCTCCGCTGCAGAGCGAATTTAAGGTAAAATGTGAGAGCTGCTATAACACAACAGCACCCACACGCTCTTACCTTGAACGTGGGAGTCTTCTAACTCCTGTTGGCTTTTTGGGGAGAAAGTAGGCGAAACGTTGGGTTAGCACAGCTGTCAACAGCCAGGGCAACCACTACACAGCTCAGGGCTATCTTACAACCTGCTTACTCTTCCTCAAGCTAGACTAAACCAAGAGGAGCCAAGACATATGTTGACACTTTGAGTTAACCTTCCTTTTGGTGACTAAACAAGGTTCACTCCTTCAGTAGCTCCATCTACAACAGAATAAAAGACTTTACTTCTTTTTTTTACCTCATGGAGAAAACTTCTGGCCACGAACGATCTTTTTAGCCACTTCCATCTATTTTAAAGAGATAAAAGCTTTTCACTCATCCTTTACCCTTCCAATCCTTTCCACACCAGCTTTACAAAGAGGTATTTTCTAGATTCTTCATCTTTACAATTTCCTTTTCTTTCAGTCATGCTATACAACCTGGGTCCCAGTCCTACACTCAGGCTCACAATGAACTCTCTGCTCCTGGGTGCATGTGTCTCTGTCTCTCTCTTGCGTGATGCCAGCTCAGCCTGGCACTGCAGTGGAGCCATTAATCATCCTGTCCAATGTCAATCCTTCTCCCTGAAGTTTGCCTGACTGTTGTTGATGGAAGGATTGAATGACTTCTCTTTGGGCATTATTTGCTCTGTGGTTCAAACAGAGGCTTGCGCTAGTGAGTCTGGGTGAGTAAAGACTGGTTTGCAGACAGGTATTTTCTCAGCAACAAGGTCAGCAAAAAGGCAAGATGTAGATGTAAATAGATGTTTAAAAACTGACTGTGACTTTTCTCTGAGCAATGTTGAAACCTTTGCAAGTACACAGAACTACAAATATTTCCTGTTCTACAACCCCAGCAAAATGCTAATACTCAGATTTTTCTCCAGCAAGCACTACATCAATCTGCAGCCTGACACTGCAGCCTGATCAGAGGAAGGCAGTGATGCCTGTACCATCCATGACAGTCACACTACACTGTGCTCTTAAGTCCCACTGTGACCCCATCCTTTCCCAGCTGCCCCACTTTGACTCCACACTAACCATCACTTTCCAGCTAAAGGTTAATTACTCCAGGGGATATTTCCATCCAAGCTGTTGCCCGCAGGTTGCAATCCCTGCCTGAGTTCTATTTTTAGCTCAGCTCCTTCGTTGCTATTGATCCCAGTCACCCTCTGTTAATTAGATAGACACAACACACACAGCATTTGCAACTCATTTATCAATTCCGTTCAGCACCTCCCTCCCCTGAGATGCAATTTGGAGCCCTCCTTGAATGATGATATTGATCCTTCCCAACAACTTTGCTATAGTATTCTCTGCGTTGCAAACTATTTATAGATTCTTCTTCTTCTCCTGCCCTCCCTCGGGGAATCAGAAATGGGCAACAGTAACCAGACTTCTATTTTTAAGGAGGTGATCAAAACCAGATATTTCCTCTTTTCTCCTTCTTTTCCTCTCCTTTCCCCTGTTGCTGTTATGTACAGGCTTCCCCTGGCAGGCAAGACCTTCCTGCTCCATGTGGTTCTGTAATGATTCTGGTAATGTTCAGGTGATGTGATGTGGAATTTGCCCAGGGTGAAATTTTGTTTGCTGAATTAATGAAATTAATTCCTCCTCCTCCCTGCATCCAACAGTTTCACAAAGGGCTTTGTGACCTGTTTTGTCTGGTCAGCCTGAGGCACACCTTTCAGAGGGCTTCATTCTTGGAGACTGCCTTCTCAACCCACAGATTCAGTCCATTTGCAATGCACTGCAAATCTGGCTCCATCTCAGGAAGGACATCCAAAGGCCTTTGGACAATGTGTAGTCAGGAGTGAGACAGATGGAGTTGATGTTAAGGATGGATGTCGTGGTTTAAGTCTCCAACCCCCCCACGCAGTTTTCTCACTCACTCACTCCCTTCTCCCCCCTCCCCTAGTCCCGGGGGGATGGGGAGGAGAACCAAAAAAAAAATTGCAACTCGCACAGGTTGAGACAAGAGCAGTCCAGCAACCACCAGTAACAATACAAGAGAAATACAAGGAAAGAGAATACAACTGCTCACCAAGCCCGACCCAGCCAGTGCACC
>JARCZZ010023434.1:0-21715 GCA_030323915.1 Brotogeris chrysoptera | reverse complement strand
CATAGCATGAGACTCAGAAAGTCCTTGGCCAGACCAAAACATTACCCTGCAGTAACTGAAAACACTGGTGTTATCAGTGTTGCTCCCAGGCCCAAAGTCAAAACCACAACACTACACCAGCTACCAAGAAGGAGAAAAATGACTGCTGCTGCTGAACCCATGACACCTGCAAAGAGCTGTCTTTGGGTTTAGTGTCCTTTATTATTTACAAGTAATACAGATTTTTACAGTGTCATATCTGAAATATGTTTAATTAAATTGTGAGTTGTTGCTATCAGGTGACTGTTGATCACACTGACAGGAGTAAATAGGTCATTGGTAATCAGGGGCTCAGAAAATTGGAAGAAGTCTAAGAATGACTGCAATTATGTAAAATCATGCAGAACCAATAATAATGAAAAATAAATTGTCCCCCAACTCTGAATGTACAGACATAAGTGGAAACAAAATGGAGAAGCAGAACCATACATATTAATGAGACAGCATCATCTAATCAAAACCCATTGTCTTCTTTCAGCTTAATCAAAAAATTATTATAGAGGATAATGTTACACTTAGGAACTCTAAATGTTTATAAACAACCTCAATAACTATATTGCAGTAACTTATCTTTGAAAGCAATCAGGTCTAATATTTTATCAGAAGAACAGAAGGAGAAATTTGTACAAGATCAAAAACTACATTGAGAAAGACAGCTATGTTGGATAAAAATGTTAAATTTTAAATTAGTGTATTAATTTTTGTGCATGATTTTTCCGAGTTTCTCAATGGCATATATAAATAATTATCAAGTTGATAATATTAAAATATTATTCAGTCTTAAATACCAAAGCACAAAGCACCTTATAATTTTAATTGGCACGTTATCAACATTTATGGAAATAATCAAGGTGTAATAGTCAGTTGTAGGACAAGCTATTCAAATTTGGTCAATGTACTCTACCTCTCTAGCCAGTGATGATCAACAAATTCACTGAAAAAAAAGTTGTACTCGCATTGACAGCTTTACCAAATTTCTCTGAAGTGTGTTTGAAAGCTACACATATGTCTTTATTAGATGCAACTCATCTTTCAGGTGTACATTCAAAGGCTATTATTACAGAAGGAATTTTTCATCTCTGGTTCCTATGACCATATGACTAATTGAAATAAATATGTATAATAATATACAACTGTATTAATTCCCAACAAGGCTAACTTATACCTCTGTATTCCCCTTGGCAGCGGCCTAAAACCAGCTTATCATTCAGTGATGGGACTATGAAATCACCTTTGCTTTCTTCTTTTTTACTGTCCTCTTCTCTCATTTCCCTAGCTCCACAAGACAAGTTATCTAGTAGCAAGAAGAATTATTCAGGAATGGCAAAGGCCTATCATGTTTTTTAAACGCTGAAGAGAGGCAGGGTAATCTAAGCCTAGGAGTGACGGCTGTGACTGCTGGGATTTGTTGCCAGCTACGGGAATGGCTTGCTCCACAGGCTTGCCAACTTTTCCAGCCTATTTGTAAAATGGAACTATCATTTTTTGATGCCACAGAGCTAAGCATTTTGAAGTACTTTGAAGATGAAAAGAGCTTTAATAGTGTTAAGTATCACATTTTAGCTACATAGACCAAAGAAGAGAGTTTGGAACTTCCCACCTTTTTTTTCCCTGGAGAGTCCCCATAATGCAAATTAAACCTAATTCTTGCCCAACTATGAATCTGAAATTAGTGATGGATGGAAAAATCATGTTTTCAAGGGATATATCCATGTCTAAGCAGAGGAACATTAGCCTATGGTTTATTTGGAACTTGCCTTACGGAATTATTTTTTTTTTTTTTAGTATATTTTTCTGCCTGTTTCTCATTTTTTTGCCCTAGTTCCATCATTAACTTTTCACTTTTACTCTTGATATCCTCAAAGTTTAAGAAATTGTAAAAGGTGAGGCTTGAATTTAATGGATCATATGACACTTTTCACAGAAAGTATTAAACAATTGTATTCTGAGACCTACACAAGACAGAGGCCATCAAAATAGGAAACACAACCCTGTAATTTCAGAAAAGGACCACTATAGAGATGACCAAGTATATAGAACCAATTTTCAAGGTGCCTCCATACAAAATTCCCTATCAAAAGGAACATGACCAGCAGCTCAAGGGAGGTGATCCTGCACCTCTACTCTGCTCTCAGGAGACCTCACTTGTTGTGCTGTGGGCAGTTCTGGTGTCCTCAATATCAAAAGGACATGGAACTGTTGGAACAAGTCCAGAGGAGGACCACGAGGATGATCAGGGGATTGGAGTACCTCTCGTATGAAGATAGGCTGAGAAAGTTGGGGCTGCTCATCCTGGAGAAGAGAAGGCTGCGTGGAGACCTCATAGCAGCCTTCCAGTATCTGAAGGGGGCCTATAGGGATGCTAGGGAGGGACTCTTCATGAAGGACTGTAGTGAGAGGAGAAGGGGTAACGGGTTGAAACTTGAACAAGGGAAGTTTAGATTGGATATGAGGAAGAAATTCTTTATTGTGAGGGTGGTGAGTCCCTGGAATGGGTTTCTCAGGGAAGTTGTGAATACTCCATCGCTGGCAGTGTTCAAGGCCAGGTTGGACAGAGTGTTGGGTGGCATGGTTTAGTGTGAGGTGTCCCTTCTGATGTCAGGGGGGTTGGAACTGGATGATCTTAAGGTCCTTTCCAACCCTAACTCTTCTATGATTCTATGATTCTAAGATAGAATAAAAATGGTGCATAAAAACAATTAAAAGGATCCTTGACATATAAAAGCTATTTATATGATAGCAGTAAAGACTAATCTTTACAGTGTGATGGAATACTGCACAGAAAGACGTTAATACAGATTGAGGGAGGCACAACTGCATCATACAGCACGTAGCAGAAATATAAGTTTAAACCTGGAAAGTGAAATAAGACACAGAAGACAGGGGAGCTTGTATTAAATTATTTTCAGATCAAGGTAATAAAATTTCTAAAAAGACTGTTATTCTGCATCCTGTTATGGACCTCATTCAGCTTGTTCAGGCATTTTTACGATCCATTGTATGAAGGAGAATGTCTCTACAGAAGCTTGCTTTGTGTGAACTGCGAAACTGCTGGATCTGGATTTGAAAGATGAGACAAATAAATGGAAGGAGAGACCACCAGTATTTACTAAATATGAAATTATTAATACTGCATCTGGCTTCGGAAATCCCAAATCATTAGCAGAATTCTGGAATTCCATGATCAATCTATAGAGAGAGTATCAGGAGACAGGACTGAATTTCTGAGGATACTGGAACCAAATGCTAAGTCTCAAAGTGTACATCTTGGCCAAAGCATCTGCACCCACAGGGGCAACCAGTAACACCAGCAGGAGTTTACCAGGCTGTATGCTTGACAATCTAATCCCTATGTTTCTCTCCCTCATGAATTCCTTGATTGCCTTAAAGTACTTCATCAGCACTATCCATAATAGATCATCTCCAGGCAGCCAGTTTGAAATATTCCACTGAAAGAGATATTTTCAGTGTGTCACTTTCTGAACTTTGCCTTAGATTCTGAGTCCTTCTGGGAAGAAACTGATTTTATGTGACATAGTCTCAGTTCTCATTAGTGAGACATGGCCATAAACACTGAAGAATCGAAGGCTGATTTTAACGAGGGCAGGCTGTCTATTAGTAGCGAAGGTCTAGGTAAAAGATAAGCGAATTTATGAAAACTTAAAAAAAAATACCCAAACAAGAAAAATTTAAAGAAGTGGATTTGGATTTGAGACTTAAGATAAGACTTGAGCTCAATCTGATTAATTTTTTTCTGAAACAATTTATCACTGAAAATAGGTGTTTTGCAATTGAAATGCTAGCAGACATAATTCTATAGATAAAATTGGGAGTGTGCATATATATGTATATATACATCATTTGAAAAAAGTTAATTTTGCTGTGTGGCTAAATTGTAATTTACAGTACATCTGGAAATTCTCAGAGGGAGATAAATAAGGATTGGTTATATTGCAGCTAATTAATAAAAGATAAATAATGAAAATTCATACCTTTTTTTGTTGCTTTTTTTTTCCTTGAAAATATCTTGAAAATGCTGACATTGCTTCACAGAACATGAGATTTATGTGTTTGGAGGCTATGTTTCCACCCTATGTACTCTCCTCTTCACAGCTGTCAGAAGTTCTGTAACACATCAAATGTTATGACACTAATTACATCTAAAATACTTGTGTAACTAACATATAAGTATGTTGAAAGCTTGTGCATAGCTAAGCAAACTTCTAGAGAAATTGCAATGCTTCTTTCTTTGTAAATTGGATCATTATATTCTGAGTCATATTAGATCTAAAAAAATTTGCGTGTACTGTACAATCCCTGAACTTAATGAGTACACAGCGTTAGAATTGATTCAGCATTGCTGCTGCTCAGTGGCATAGGAATCACAGGAGATGTTAGCCCATCAATCCACCTCAGCATTTTATCAGTGGGTATCATATTTCTTATAGTCAGAAATACAAACTCAAATGCATTGCAAACTTGTTTTACAACTGTATTTGTAATTTATTTCATGTGCATTTAAAATTAATGTTTTGTGCTCAAATTATATATAGGAAGAATTAAAAGAAACCCAAAACTATTCTATATATTTATTTCAAAATATTCTGTTATTTCTCAGAGAGGCAACATATATTCTCTTTTTATAGCAAATTAGCCTCCATTACACTGTAGGTTAATTTGGAAGGAGGATAGGCATAAACACCTACAAAATCTGGGCAGGGAAAACAACATCCTCTTCTTTTTTGCACAGCTCATTTTGGCAGTCTACCCTTCAGAGCTATTTAATCTTTGCTTCTCTGAGGCAAAAAAAATCTCAATAATCCAACTATCAGACGGTTTGTGGATTATTCAACTTTAGGGATTCTTCATGGTTTTGAGTTTTTTGTGTTCATCCTAGGGCCTTACCTTGTATTCTTAAAGCACTCTCAGGACTTAGAACCTTTGCCTACATTCATTTTAAGATTGAATAGCACCTCCTGCTTACCACAAATAAGGCTTTTCCACAGAGCCTTCCAAACACATAGTAATCCTATTTTACAAAAAAAAAATAAAAAATAAAACAACAAACTCTCCCTTGGAAGTTTTCCATGCAGGTGTGTTTGTTAAGGGGTGCAAAAGAGCCCCATTAGGCTTCTAAGGGCTTATCAAGCCTAAATCCTTGATACTACTACTAAACTACTAAAAATGGTTGAAAAGGTAGGTGAACTAGTACCCATCCTTTAGTAATCTTAGACATTCTTTGCCAATCAACATTATGGACAGTTCTAGTAAATGACCACTGATGTCTGTCTTATGATTTATTTTTTTCAAAGAAGACCTCTTTTCTTGACAGAGTATTTGTCTTGCTCGAAACTTCTTAATCAGGAAAGACTGACTGAATTTTAGAAAGGAAATATCTCTCTTCTACAAAATGTAATTAGTCTATGCTACCATCATTTTGGGGTCACAGCCTAATATGAGAGATGAAAATTAAGATAAACTTTATTTCTAGAATGGAATTGTCTGCTTGCAAGAAATATGTGTAATGTGTTACAAATACATGCCAAATTCCTTTGTTATACATACAGTTTTTCCCAAATTGTCACTAATTAAAATATCAGAGCAATAACAGTTGAGTAATGACATTTTGGAATTTTCTACTCCATGTACCAGTTCCCCATGCAAGAAATTATATTCTATCTGTTTTGAGTACATGAAAGACAGGTAACAAGCTGGCCTGCAGCAGCCCCTCTTCTCCTCAGACTTCTGTTATGTTGTTGGGAGTGCATCCTTTTTTGACAGAAGAGGAAAAGAAATGATGATAAAGGCAGACACATAAAAAAAAAAAAAAGAATAAAAAACCTATTGCCCTTTCTGAAACAATAATCTCTGCAGGGATGAAAGGAATGATATCAGCCTGCCCTCCATGAAAAATAAAACAAAGGTGTGTGCTGCACCAAATATTCCTGAACAGCTAGTTGGAGGTAATTGAATTAAAAATAGCCACCCTGAGGTGAAAATAGTTCCTCTGCCTGTATTTGTTGCCCTAAACCAAAAGCTTTCGGCTATATGACACAATTTCAGGAAGTACTTTTCCCCCCTCAGGCAATATTTTACAGCTGCAACCCCAAGTTCCAGAGGCTACCAGGAAGATACCAATAATGAGACTTTTGAGATTCTTTTTCAAGGAACTACAAATGACAACTGGATTGGATGGGATTTGTGGAAAAGCAGGTTTCCAGCTGTAGGACTGTGAACATACTTAGGAAAAGAAGGAGAGTAAGATGGGAACCCATAGAGGAAGACAGTCTTAAAAGAAAGATTTTTGAGCAGAAGTATGTAGGCAGGCAGCCTACCAGAAGGGTTCAAAAAGGAAACAGGTTAATAGAATATAAAGGAAATGCAAGAAAGGAGATGGGATTATGCCTAAAACTTTATATTCAAGAATCTAAGGGAAGGGAAAAAACACAGGCTGTTTAAGAATATTGGTTAAAGTGATATTATATACTACCATCCCTTGTTCTTTTGCAGAAATGTTCTGGCTTACACTTTCCAGATGTATTTTTTCAACATCTGGCACTAGTCAATCCTTGCAGTTTAGAAGGAAACACCTCTTAAGATCACAGAAATTTCTTATGGCTGGATTTATACTCCGTGCATTTTTATTCACACGTTTTTCATTGAGATAAATTCTGCTTTGTGCTTAGCAGATTCTCACACATTTTGTGTAAATACTAGATAAAGTTCAAGAGAGGGCAAGCTTTATTCTAGCAAATAGAAGGGTTAAGGTCTTGATGATGAAATCAGAAATAAGGTTCCCATGATAGAAAACAAACAACCTCTTCCCTGCCCCTTTTTGGATAAAACTCAACACTAAGAATCATTTTAGCTGTTTGAACATCTCAGCTAACTCATTATCTGTGTAGCTTGCCTCTTAGCAGGGCTGGATCATCTCTCTGTTCAATGTAGATTGCTCTTTTCCTCCCCCTCCTCCCCCCCTCCCCCCCATTTTTCTACTTCTTTCTTTACTCTCTTCTTGGTGTTTTATAATCCATTAAGAAGATAGTTTGAGTAATGGAAATCTCTTTCATAAATATGGCTGCAATAGCTAAAAGTTCTTTAAATACAAACAAAATCTTCAGTGTGAGCTCTTAGGACTCACTAATTGCAAATAAAGCTACCTTTCTTCTCTTCAGAGAGATATTTCCAGACCATCAGATTGCTATGCTATTTTGCAGATGGTATCTTTTAGGAAGTTTACATTATCCACATATTTTATTAAATTTAATCACAATTTCAATGTTATTTCTTCAAAGAGACGACACACAACTTAATAAATTAGCTCTCAGACTTGTTTCTTCTACAGTCCACTACCTTTTCTCATTTCATGACCTTCAACATCATGTGATGGAGCTCTCCTGAAGAGAGAAGAGGAGCAGGACATTGAAAGAGCCCTATCCCAATCTTAATATTAGATCAGATTACTGACAAAGAGACACTATGCTGCTCGGGAGTAGCCTTAAACATTGGATCCCTTGTCATCTGCATTGCTTAACTATTGTCTTACTCCCTGGCTATGTCTTGCACCACTCAAACTGTCTTTCTAGAAGACAAATTTGTTAGAGAGAGAGATAATCCTAAACAGGGTGGACGCAAGTCAGTCTCACTTGATTTCAGCATCAAGGATGGGTCTGTGATCTTTTGTCATTTAGCCACATTGACATAGTCAAGAGAAGATGGAATGAGAAGAGGAACATCTTCAAAGCTGTAAAGGTGTGTGTAAAGCACAAAGGGTAAACTAGAAGAAAGTGTTAATAGGAAGTTTGTTTTAGTAGCATTTTGAAGCCATTGTGCTAGGTGTGATATAAGTAAAGAATGTAAAGGTAAGCTTGACCTGCATAAAGCTTGCAATCAAATCAAAGAGGCCAAAATACGATGTTGTTGGACAACAGGGGAAAAGAAAGTAAATCCTGAGTTGATGCTCCATAGTAGTAATGAAAAGACTAATTATTGGAAAGCAATAGATGGTACCAGTATTTTTTCAGGACCTTAAAAGCAAACAAGGTTTAGAAAGAAAAGCAGTGGGGGGAAAAAAAAAAAAAAAAAAAGCAAGTAAGAAAAAAGAGGAGAAAATAAGAGAAGAGTTGATGCTTACTGTCCTCAACTACATTCATAAAACTAGTTCAAATCCTTACAAAAATAGTCCAAAATTAATTTCACCTCAACTTAGGATTTTCTGGCCATATTTAGTGCTATTTTACATAACCTTTATGATTAATTTAATGGTTGTAAATTACTGAAGTTACCAGTAGGTTTCACTAAATATTTTCCCAAACTTTATGGTTATTTAGTTGAAGAAGAATTAATTTAAAACAATGCAACAAATTTGTCAGTATTTCCTAGAACAATTGGATGCTATAAGTCTTCTTATATGAAGTTAAAATCTTTATGCGGCTGTTAGAAATAATTGTTAAGTATCAAAGGGTAGATGCCCATCAGTACTGCAGAGATTCCAGGGTATATTAACATATATTGAATATTCAATCTTCAGAATGACTTTGCAAATAAATGAATAATAAGGACTCTATTTATTGTGATTCCTGTTGTTATTAAACTGTTGGGTTTTTTTTCCTTAAAGGAAGCCAGATAATATTGCTCTGATTTTTCACAATATTTTTCTGATTTTTCTGATCCTCAGTGATAGGAAGAGTGGATGTTTCTATTCTCCCATCTGGAGGGTCATGAGTACACTAGAAGCACCATAAGAAAGCAGAATGTGTTGCATTATTTCATAGAAGAAGGAGGGCTTCAAGGAAAATGCTTAACAGTGCTTGGCAAACAATCTCAACTCCTTTCTTCAGTAACAAATGCAAGCACTCATGTTTCAGTCTAGTACTATCCTTATTCCAGTATCTTACGTCTAACAGTAACTAATGCTGAGGCATCCTAAGCATGAAGAAAAATATGAGAAAAAAAAAAAAAGGGCTTCTACTTATCATATATGAGCAATTACAATTACCAAATGCACAGCAAGTCCCATGACTCCACAGCCAGTGGAATGAAGCTTAAAACTGATATGCTGATTGTTGGACAATATTATTCACCCAGCTGGAAAATTGGTAAAATTTAAGATCTGTTTCGGAAATAGATTTTAATATCTTTTTCGAGAAATTTCTGGAAGTTTGTATTACCTACTGTTCTCAAACACTCAGTGGGGCAGAAGTAATGTGGCTAAGTATAGGTGACATTCCCATTTAAGATGTTTCACTGTATCTTCATCTTAATATAAGAAAGAAATTATACATATATATATATATATATATACACATATATGTAGTTTAGGAGGAAACACACCCCCTAAGATCACAGAACTTTGGCTGGGTTTATGCACAGTGCATTGTATTTGTCCAGTTTTCTTAGAGGTTACATCTGCTTTTTATATATATAAATATATATGTATATAAAAATAAATAAATAAATCTATATATATATTTATATATATATAAAGTTAGGCAAGATTAATCCACTTATTTGTCTATCATAGGTTAGCCTGTAATTCCAGAAAACCCATAAAACTTTTGTTATTCCTGTGCTCGTATACAGGAAAACATAATAAATGGAGCCACTGTCTCTTCTCCTTTTTATTTTTCCATCCACCTTCTGTGACCAGAAGGGAAAGAACTGTCAGGAGGCATCAAACTACTGTTTCTTTAATTTTGAGTTCAAAAGTCACAAGCAATTATCTTTCATTAGCATGAGCTGAAATTTCATGTCACAACAAACCTTTGTTCTACATGTATTTGCCAAAGACTATTGCTGATAACAAAAGCTGTTTTGGTTTATTTTTTATATCTCTGAATTCCAAAAATTTTTACACCAGGCTTGTTTATTTCCAGGGAGATGATTCTGACCTATGGTGATACTCTGAATCAATAAAAGCATCAACCTGAAGTTATAAAGCTGTAAACGATTCACCTCCTGTACTCAACTGCAAAGGGGCTGAGGGGGAGTCACTATTTTAATATATTGCTACTTGCTCCAAATGCAGAAGTATATGCACAGTAATTTTTATTAATTGCATTTAAGTACTCATTTTATGACTGTGCTATACAGGGAAAATAAAGTACTGTCCTACTACAACAAATCCAACCCAAAACTCAGAGTTACATTTAAAACAACAGCATGTTTCCCAAGGGCTGTAATTGTGGGAGTTGGGTAGCACTTTAATGGAAATCATCTGCCTTTGACTCTCTTCTTCAGCTAGCTGGCAACTTACTAGCAGCACAACCCATAAGGATTTCTTAATTTGTACATACTATCTGCAACCCATGAATCAATTCCTTATACTGCTGCCCTCACTGGACAAGTACTGCCAATATCTACTAGTTCAGAAACTCAAGTCCAGACTTAAAAAAAAAAATGGACTTTAGGGAATTAAAAAGAAGTACTGATGATTCATGGTTGGTTGTGCTCTAAAATAAGAGGTAAATGTAGAGGAAAGCCTGAAATTATCATTGGTTTATTCCAGCTTTAGTCATTACTGCCTGTCAATAAACAAGTGTAGTCATGTTAGTATTTTTATGTGAGCAAACTATAAATCAGTGATTAAAAAAAATGTGGTATAGAGTAGGTCTCTCTCTTCCCCACCAGTAAACACTGAATTTCAGTGTTAATCCAATGCCACACACAATAGGAATTTATGATCTGCTCTTTCACCTGTCTCTGTTCTTCATAACAAATTGATCTGATAAACAGAAAATGAAACCATGTCTGGAGGAGCCAGACTAAACTTCTTTACAAAAAAAAAAAAAAAAAAAAAAAAAGGAAAAAAAGAAGAAAAAGGATCAGACAAACATTTGGATCAGACAAACATTTCAATGAAAACTATAAATCATAGTGACTAATCAAACACAACAGTATTCAGAATGACATACAGCACGCTGTTCAACATATGTGGAAAGGAGTCAGCACATATTAAAAATAAATAAAATCAGGAGTTACAAACTTGTAAAGAGTGTGATTATCCTTTTAATTACATTACCTACCCTGGAATCTTTCACTGAATTAATGAGGGCAGTACCTAGCACTGCCATTTTCACCAAACAATGAAGGAAAATAATAACAACAGTGACGCAGCACATGCAAGAAATCATACCAGTGGCTTAGGTGACAAATTTCATATCTGGTATACTAAACATCAAAAAAACAGTGAACATTTTAAGAACATTGTATAGACTGTATATTATCTACTGACAACTAATACTTAGATATACTGGCAAAAGAATGGATAAACTGTTAGAAGTTGCAAAACCTCACTATGAAACTGTTCATGCATTGTCAAAGCACAGAATTTTCCACAATGAACTGAGTTACTCATATCCCTCAAAAGATACAGTATTCCTGAATAGAGTGAAAAATGCTGTACCTAGCTGGTTACCGAGGAGGAAAATATTCCCTGTTTCAAAAGAAGTGTCACTTTATGTCTTGAAGAATCATACTGTATTCCTTTTCTCTTTAATTAGTTATTAGGCATAAAAGGTGGTCGCTTGTATAGAAGTAAGAACAGGTAGAAAATAAAGGCCTATAGGCTTCTGAAGTATATAGGAGTCTCTCCATTGATTTCAGTGGGCTTTGGATAAACGCTTAAAGGCATATAACGTAATCAAGCAGATGTTTTATTTTTCTTTAGGCTCTTTGAAGATTCATCTTTCTATTTTGTTTATAAAGTCCCTAACAACAGGAGGACAATATCTGTCTGAGGGTTATATGAATACTAAGGAGAACAAAACATCTCTTCCAGCATACCCACCACATCTGAATTATCACAAATGAGGATGTTACAGGTTTTTGAATCCTTCATTCTAAGTAACCTGAAGATAGTAGAAAAAGCACTCATCTAAGTACAGAAATTTCCTAAGATGGCATGCTGGAAAAGATCAACTTCATATTCTTGTTCCCCCTTCCTCACCACTTCAAAAAAAAAGGAGTGACTTACTTATATTTTGCAAAGAAGGTTTCTCTCACTATATCTACCTTTAAGCCAAAATTTGAGGGGAAAAATACAAAACTGGTGCTTTGCCCTTCGTTCACAACAAGAGAAGTATTATTCTCCAGTTACCCACAGATTGACATTCAGAAAGCTTGCTTGTTCTCAGCAAAAATAAAAATAAATAAATAAATAAAATTAAATAAGTAAAATGTCTAGGCAGTAGGAGCATTTTAATTTGCCACCATTATAGTTTGGCAATATAAGTTTTATGTCAGTCAGTCACTCTCTTCTACTTCGTGCAAACATCTGTTGGGAAAGGCTTTGATCCATCCTGGCACCTGAATTTGAGAGAAGTATCAAAGTCACTCTACCACAGAGATGAAAGTGAACATCCATCTGTAACCCAACAAATAGAAACAGATGAGCACAGAAAACAAGACACACAGCTAAGTGTTTTCCCGTATCTAGTATATATAAGCCAATTAACTGACAGTATTATGTTCAGCAGAAAGAAAGGGAGTCTTTGTATTATAATAGCTCTTTGCATATTCAGAACCAACATGACAGCTGAAGAAGACACAGCTCTATATTTTATCCTGAGAGTACAGAAGAGCAAGGGAGATGATAAATCACTACACCACTTTATTCATTTCTGTTCTGAATGTTTTAGTCTTGTTTTTAAGTTAATATGGGAAATATGGTTCATGGCAGTGTATTATGCTACACAGCCACTGGTTATTTCAGTTTGTATTGCAAAAGCCATTTTAATGGAGTGGCTGCACTGCTTTCCCTGTACACATGATCTTTGTTTTTGACAAGATCAGAAAGAAAAAAGAGTATTTATATGACCCACAAACTACAAATAAGTTAGTAAAACTTTTTTTAATGTAATTTTAATTGGAGTAAGTATCAATTTTCCTACCAAGTGGAAAAGATAGTTACAGGTATTACAATAACAAAGAGTCTTCAGATACTGTAGGCAACATACTACGGTTGTAACTGATCCGCTCTGCATGTACACGCCCTGAGACTCATGATGCTCCTGTGTTAGAGTATAAACTACATTAAAAGCACAATTCCGTTTCATAATCCATGATGTCAGGCACTCCAGACATAGTAATTTATGAAAACCCAAACCTTTTTTCAGGTCTTCAAGCAAGTATCAGTATGACACAATAAATTTAAACTGGCCATCAACATCTCGCGAAAATAAGAGTGACAGGAGAATCTATGGAGCCGTAAGCAATTCTGTGTCAGCAGGGGCCAGAGAACATGTTAAGACCTTGTAGACAATTAAAAAGACAAGACTGACCAAAACATTACGCATCTTGCTGAAATTGCTAGGAAAAATGCATAGTCATGAGACAATGTACAGACACTACTTCCATTCAAACTTCATTGTAAACAGGGTGTGCTTTACAAAGTTCCAAATGCAGGAAATGTTAACTTGTCAAATTAATCTGTTAAAACATCAGTTATCGTATTTCTTAGGTTATATCAGGATCAAGTAGGAATACCCAGATGAACAAATAAAAATTAGGGCATAAAAATGCAAATATGCAAATACCCAGGGTCATTTTGGAACTGAATGCCATGAAAGTAGCCTGTATGTATTCTTTTCCATGCTATAGAATATAATGTAAGTAGAGAAATTGAACAGCATATGTTAACCAAAAAAAGGAGATTTTCCACCCTACTTGATAAAGGAAACAACTGAGTCTTGGAATATGTTTAACCAATGTGGAGAGACAGCTTTCTGGCTTAACCTGTAAATTTCTTGCACAGTAAAATGGGAAAACAGCTATCAGTGCCCACTGCAGAGTTCTATTCTGGAAAAAAGTACTCCAGAATGAGGAGCTCCAACTTTTAACTGTGATAATTGGATGAGGTTCAATAAGGATAAGGGCCAGATCCTGAACTTGGGTCACAACAACCCCATGCAGTACTGCATGCCTGGGGAAGAGTGCCTGGAAAGCTGTCCAGTGGAAAAGGAGCTGGGGTTGTTGGTTGACAGGCAGCTGAATATGAGCCAGCTTGTGCCCAGATGGCCAAGAAGGCCAGTGGCATCCTGGCTTGTATCAGAAACACAGTGGCCAGTGGAACTAGAGAAGTGATAATTCCCCTGTACTGCACCTTGAATGCTGTGTTAATTTCTGTGCCCCTTACTACAGGAGAGATAGAGAATTGCTGGAGCAGGTCCAAAGAAAGATAATGAAGCTGGTGAAAGTCCCATGAGGAGTAGCTGAGGGAGCTTGGGTGGTCTAGGCTGGAGAATATGAGGCTAAGGGGGGACCTTATTGCTGTGTACAACTACCTCAAAGAAGGTTGTAGTGAGGTGGGTTTCTGTCTCTTCCCCCAGGTAACAAGTGATAGGACAAGAGGTAACAGCCTCAAGTTGCTCCAGGGAAGGTTTAGATTGGATATTAGGAAACATTTTTTCACTGAAAGAGTTGTCAAGCAAGAGAACAGGCTGCAGAGGACAGTGGATGAGTCCCCATCCCTGGAGGTATTTAAAGCCTTGTAGGAATGCCAACCAGGGACATGGTTTAGCGCTGGCCTTGGTAGTGTTATCTTAATGGTTGGATATGATGATCTTAAAGATCTTTTCTAACCTAAATGATTCTATGACTCTATGATCTTCTGTGTAGAGACCCCGTCTTAGCTTTCAGGGACTAAGAAGATTAACTTGCCATATATACCATAGACTTCAAGCTACTCTTCTATGATCTCTTCTTCCCTTGCAAGCAAGCAATTTCAGAGACAGGATTACATAAGGTATTGCTGTTCCAAAATTACTGCATTGCATCACCTCAACATAGGCTGAAGAGTCATTTTTATAAAGACTGTAGTCAGTGAATGCTCAGTTCCTCAGTCAGGAAAAGCTTCTATAAAATAAACTTGCTATTAGAAAAGAAATGTACATTCCACTTTTTAAGTTCAAAATACTGCATATCAAACAGATACCTATGGTTTTAACAAGCTCTGGACCACTTACTGTCTCTAAAATGGACAGGATTTGGGGTAAAATACAGTTGAGTTCAAATCTACACAACAGCTATAGCTTGGTGTCATTGATTGAACAGCATTCAGGTTTATTGCATTACATTAGTGGAAGCAGCTTAA
Source organism: Brotogeris chrysoptera (assembly GCA_030323915.1). Taxonomy (NCBI): domain Eukaryota; kingdom Metazoa; phylum Chordata; class Aves; order Psittaciformes; family Psittacidae; genus Brotogeris; species Brotogeris chrysoptera. Next base: position 6,585 of record JARCZZ010023434.1, on the reverse strand, counting down.
AAGCAGATTTCTATCTGGACTTTTGATTAAAATTCTAACTCCATCCTGAAATCTTTACAAACTTTTCTTGCAGTTCATGGAGTTTCTACCTTCAACAGATCTCAGGTTTTCAGTTTTCCACACAGTCTATAGAAAAATTCCCAAGATTGCATTTCTATTTTTTCCATATATATTGATTTTCACTTCAGTCAGTACAAGCAGATTGATAAACATATAGGTGACACATGAATCAAGTGAATCTGACCCCATCAACCCATGACTCTTCACCAAGGGGTACTGGAAATAAAAGAAGTATTTTTCTTATTTCTAAGAGATGTTAAGTCCAGTTGGCAAATCAACCACGCATTTGTTAGATCACTCCCCCCACTTCATCCCACTGCTCCTGAGGGGATGAGGAGCTAACTAACACTAACTCAGCAAATACCAGCTGTAAGTAAGGTACAACATGCTGAGACTGTGAGATCATGAGCAATGACACTGAGGGCAAATAAATCAGCATTGTGATGAGTGACTGTTAATCTGAAACAATGAACGCTTATCACAAATACAATTAGGCACACTTTGGTCAGACCTGTCGTTATCTCAACCCTTCGTGCCCCACTTTGGGTGCCATAAAGAACTGTTGTGGTTTAAGCCCAGTCAGCAACCCGGAACCACAGTCGTTAGCTCACTCCCCCCACTTCCTCTCCCTCACTCCCAGGGGGGATTGGGAGGAGAATCAAAAGAATGTAACTCCCAGGGGCTGAGATAAGAACAGTCCAGTAACTAAGGTACAACACAAATCACTACTGCTACCACCAATAATAAAAATGATAAGGGAAGTAACAAGGGAAGAAAATACTAGCTCTCACCACCTGCCGACAGATGCTCAGCTCAACCTGAGCAGTGATCTAATTTTTCCGGGTAACTGCACTCAGTTTATCTACTGGGCATGGTGTGCTGTGGTATGGAATACCTCTTTGGTCAGTTTGGGTCAGGTGTCTTGTCTCTGCTTCCTTCCAGCTTCCCTTCCTCCCTGGCAGAGCATGCGACTCAGAAAGTCCTTGGTCAGACCAAAACATTACTGAGCAGCAACTAAGAACATCAGTGTTATCAGCGCTGTTCCCAGGCTGAAAGTCAAAAACCACAGCAGTGCACCAGATACTAAGAAAGAGAAAAAATGACTGCTACTGCTGAACCCAGGATAGATGTGCACCATATGGTCTACATGGCTGCTGTTAACAAAAAGATTTTAGTTTTTTCCTCTTAAGAGTCACTCTTGATTTCGTAGTCCTTATATTGAGTTTGTGAGGTAAGGTTTTGGTAGTAGGGGCCTACAGAGGTGGCCACAGCACTTCAAGTATGGCCACTTGTTCAGCACTCCCAGTGCTGAACAGAGGGAAGGATCACCTCCCTCAAACTGATGAGGCATAATCTCGCTGGGTCTGAGAATGGTGGTCAGGGCAAAGGTGATAATAGCAAGGAGCATTGATAGCCAGAGGGAACAAGTAAAGTATCAGAACCAGGGATTCCACCAGAAGCAAAAGGAGCTAAAGGCAAGTCTGAAGACAAATCTACAGTGTACATCCAAAGGGTCCATCCAGGAGGCACATCTTGAGACCTGCATCATGACCGAAGTCCCTATCCTGAACCAAAGTGCTGCTCCTGGGCACATGGACAAAGTCATATTGGGGTCCTAGGCAAGGCTGCTCAGGACTGTTATGCCCTGTAAAAAAGTCAGGGGACAGAAAAAAAAACCTGTTTTGTCACAAGTTAGGCTTTTTACAAAGAAAAATGTGGAATTAACCTGAGTTCACAATTGCAACAGTTTGGGACAAAAATGATCTCATCATATTACATGCAATTGGAAAAAACATCTACTCATTTAAATTTTTTTCCAGGCCAAACAAAAATCTGGATTTATTTTCTTCTTACCTCTGTAAAGCATTTCTATGAACTACTTCAGTGAAGATAGTAAAAAAACATAGAATCCAATGCATCAGATAATTTTTCATTTAACAGGTTTAACTAATAGAATCATAGAATCATAGAAGTGTTAGGGTTGGAAAGGACCTTAAGATCATCTAGCTTCAAACCCCCTCCCATGGGCAGGGACACCTCCCACTAAACCATGCCACCCAACCCTCTGTCCAACCTGGCCTTGAACACCGCCAGCAATGGAGCATTCACAATTTCCCTGGGAAACCCATTCCAGGGACTCACCACCCTCACAATAAAGAATTTCTTCCTCATATCCAATCTAAACTTCTCCTGTTTAAGTTTGAACCCATTACCCCTTGTCCTATCACTACAGTCCCTCATGAAGAGTCCCTCCCCAGCATCCCTATAGGCCCCCTAGAGATACTAGTAGGCTGCTATGAGGTCTCCACGCAGCCTTCTCTTCTCCAGACTGAACAGACCCAACTTTCTCAGCCTATCTTCATACGAGAGGTACTCCAGTCCCCTGATCATCCTCTTGGCCCTCCTCTGGACTTGGTCCAACAGTTCCACGTCCTTTTGATGTTGAGGACACCAGAACTGCCCACGATACTACAAGTGAGGTCTCACAAGAGCAGAGTAGAGGTGCAGGATCACCTCCCTTGAGCTGCTGGTCATGTTCCTTTTGATGCAGCCCAGGATACAGTTGGCTTTCTGGGCTGCAAGCACACACTGCCAGCCCATGTTCATTTTCTCATCAACCAAACTACACAGCTTGGTGTCACCAGCAAACTGGTTAAGGCGCACTCAGTCCCACTGTCCATGTCACCAACAAAAATGTTGAACAAGACCGGTCCCAACACCGATCCCTGAAGGACACCAACTCGTTATTGGTCTCCAGCTGGACATTGAGCCATTGAGCACAGCTCTTTGCATGCGGCCATCCAGCCAGTTTTTATCTACTGAGTGGTCCTTCTATCAAATTGATGTCTCACCAACTTAGAGACAAGGATGTTATGTGGGACAGTGTCAAACGCTTTGCACAAGTCCAGGTAGATGACATCAACTGCTCTACCCCTGTCCATCAGTTCCATAGCTCCACCATAGAAGGCCACCAAAAATACAAGTATTGTAATTTATTAGCACTTTTATTAAGGTGACCTTTAACTGTTCCTCAGGGGAAAACAAGCTCTAGACAAAGACATTTGTTCTAAAATGACAGTCATTAGCGATGCATTTTCTGTTCAGGATATACGTACGCTGCATTTCCAAAAGAAACGTGTAGTGTTTTTGTTTGGGAAAGTTTATGCACAACACATAATTCTTGTATTGCGACTAGCAAAAAACATATTTGACATTTATAATTCTGTTGTACTACAAAGGGGGTAAGTAAAGTAGTAAAAGGGAGCTTCATATTCATACATAATAATAAACAACAGGACTTTGTACTTACATTGTATTTTTCATTCTGAAGATGTCAAAACTCTTTACAGAAAGCCCCAAATTTATATTCTTATTTTAGAGATGGCAATCCAAGTATGGCTGAAGCAGAAAGACAGAATTACACAAGGTCACACAACTTTTCAATGGGAAATATAATTTCACTGTATCAACTCTGTGAGATCAACAGTGTGAGTGCAGAAGAGAGTTTTTGTGCTAACTTCCACTATGTCCTAGCTGGAATACATTACTGTATGAAAACAACAGAAATTTGCTAGGTTTTTCAAGTAGCAGGTGTTTGAAGTCCTCAGAGGTGCAGCTATCAGCCATAATATAGTTCCAAATTATGGTACTGGCCATAGCATGGCAGTCTACATTGCATGTTTCTTTAACCAAAGGAAAAGTTGGACCAAGCAATTTTCACATTTTCTTTTTAATGATCAGTTAATGAAAAACATTAGCGTGAATCAAGTTCAGTTAATATAGCATTTAATTCTTCATTCCTGTTTAACAGTAGAGTAGTTAGATAACCACACTTACAGCCTCTTTGGAAGGAAATCAGGTGATGAGGGCAGAGGTAATTTGTTTCTTCGGGGCTTTTCTCCACAGTAGTACATATCCAGTGAAAAGAAGCTCAGGAGGAAAACTTAGCAAAGAAGTACACAGACACCCACAGTACTCTTGCAGTGGAACTACACTTGTCAACCAACCATCACCATACATTAGACAGTGAAAAATAAAAGATCTTGAAAGTATGGAGAAAGCTAAGGACCACATGCCCAGCTGTACTGAGATCTTGGATGCTCCCCCTCAGTTTCTTTTCTCCAGACTTAGAAATTCATTTTTAAGAATAGCTGTGAAAGCAGTTCCCACACAGTTCCATCTTGTCCTTCCATAGTTATGGCCCCTGGAAGCTCATCAGTTCTTACCCCAACAACAGGGAACACTACAGGTTGATGAATACCTTGGATTATGAGAGTACTATGTTATCAGAAATGTTGCTTTCACAACAGAAAGAACAGCTGAGTATCTTTCTGCATCAAATAATGCACGTAATCTGTAGCATTTTTTCCAGGAACAAAAATTAGCACCAGCAACTGGAGCTACTTTAAACAGTTGGGTGAACCTGCATTTAAAGATAAGATGACACATGATAAATGCTTTGAGATGTTTACTCTTAATATTAGACTCTCAAAAAGTTATTGTAAAACTAAAAGAGCTTAACTATATACGTACATTACATATACATGACTGAGCTTTATCCAGAAAATCAGTCCCACTGAAGTCAGTAACTCAAACACAGTGTTGAACCAAACCACCCAAAAGAGACAACAGATGATTACAGCAGCTAGCAATTAATTCATTCTCCTTCCCCAGATTTTATATTACTCCTTTGATTTTTCATAAAAATTTAAAGTTGAAATATTGTCCTTTAGTGTATCAAGCAGAAGCCTAATTTCAATGTGAAAGTGGTAATATTTCTCTAGTGGTCATAACCACTATACCTAGATAAAGGGATTTGGGTTATCATTTGCAAAGTTTATCAGAATTCTTTTAGATTTAGAGTGGTATACATAGTGGATATCATTCACTGTAGTTCCAATTATTTTGACAGATAACTCCTTTTCCATTTGTATCAAGAAACAGTCAAGTTTCTCTCTGACCTATTTGAAGTGAGAGCAGATCACTGAAGTCCTGGTGTATTGTGTGCTATTCATAAAGAAATCATGTGAAGGCTAAAGAACACAGCTCAAAATTATTGTGTTCTTTTCACTTTGGCTAAGCACCCAGATGCTTATTTGGGGTTTGGTTTATCCAGGCCTGTAGGGCCAAGATATCAGGCAGAGAACCCGAAAAGAATGCGTGTGCTTATATGATTTTCAGTACATCCTATTTTCAATCCATTTAATAAAAGCGTAAGAAAGTTACTATGCTATAAGCTCACAGATCTGCAATTTCGGAACAACTCACCTACTTTAATTAACCCTGTCATCACATTTCTGTGTCATAAAAATATTTTATGTCCATTTTGCAAAAATATTGAGCATTTTGCCTACCTACAAACAACTATGAAACAAAAAAGTGAGAAGCAATTCGCAGTTTTCATGAACTGGAAACATGACCTGTGACAGTACAACTGTCTGAAATAAGTTTTGTATTTTTTTTTTCATTAGACTAATTCCCAGAGTAATTGAAATATTTTGTTTTGTTTTTATAAATGGCAAAAGAATTAACAATGCATACTTTCAAAAAATGAAAATATTGTGGCAACTGTAAATACTTCTTTGGCAATAGATGGTGAGGGGAGACGCTTAATACAATAAACCTTTCTGTTTGACCTTCCAGGCAGAATCCACATGCCTACTTCTCCACATATTAAAAGTCACCTTTAACTATGTAGTACACGTAGTTGTGGAATAGTCATGCTGAAATACGAATTTACCATTCTAATCTACAGATATCAAAGAGATTTTGTCATTATCTTCAACACTGGAACTTCAATCTTTATGTTTTGAATCAATATGCCTTATTCAAAAGTATATTAATTAAAATTGCATTTATAGAAATGCCAGTAGCATGAGGAACAAACAAGAGCAATTAGAGCCGTGTGCATGTCTATGGGGTATGATAAAATAGACATCACAGAAACATGGTGGGATGGCTTCTATGACTGGGGTGTTGGAATGGAAGGTTACAGGCTCTTTAGAAAAGACAGGCCTGGCAGATGGGGACGGGGAGTTGCTACTTAGGTTAGGGATAGGCTGGAGAGTATGGAACACTGTCTGGGGACAGGTGAGCAGTCAATAGAGAGTTTGTGGGTCAGGGTTAAAGGGAGAACAGCAATGGGAGACCCTATTGTGGGGATCTGTTACAGACCGCCTGACCAAGAGGACTTGGTGGATGAAGCACTCTATAGAGAGATAGGAACAGCCTCGTGCTCACAGGCCCTTGTTCTCACAGTGGACTTCGACCACCCTGATATCTGTTGGAGGGATGGTACATCTGGGCACAGGAAATCCAGGAGGTTCCTCGATTGCGTGGAAGACAACTGCCTCCTGCGAGTAATAGAGGAGCCGACAAGGAGAGGCGCCATGTTTGACCTCATGCTCACCAGCAGGGAAGGGCTGGTTGGAAATGTGATGGTCCAGGTCAGCCTTGGTTGCAGCAATCATGAGATGGTTGAATTTGAGATCCTCAGGACAGTGAGAAGAGCGTGCAGCAAGCTCA